>CAWUFW010022451.1:0-95357 GCA_963921515.1 Calotriton arnoldi | reverse complement strand
GTGGAGGCAATAGCATGATGGGAGTCGTAGTCACAGACATTGCTCAGCCTCACAACTGGCCCATCAACACCACCCTGAACCATGCTCACATCACAGGGAGTGGAGAAGGACTCACAAGATGGCTGACACTGGCTACTGCTGTGGGGAGCACAAGGCCCTGCTGCCAACTGTGCACCAACAAACAGCAGGACACCACTGACTGACATCCTGAGAGACAACTTACACTCCCTGCAATGCAAGCACGTTCCATGGTGGGATATCTGGCTGGCTGGGTGGGAAGGGGGACTTGCAGCACTGACTATAGTCACCAGCACCTCCCCTCACCCCCCCAACACAAACTCCACAGTACCCACCTGGTAGAATGCAATGCCCTCCATCCTAACACAAGATCCCACAAAGCACCACCACCCTGGGTTATGTTGTGTGAAGCACAGGGACACTCTTGGGACTCTTAGCCAAACAACTGCCAGGACAACACTCCCAGCCATCCTGTCAGCACAGCCAGCCCACCCCACAGGGAAGCAGAGTCAAAGGAAGGAAGCATGGGCATGCTGGGAAGGGGGTGGAGGCAATAGCATGATGGGAGTCGTAGTCACAGACATTGCTCAGCCTCACAACTGGCCCATCAACACCACCCTGAACCATGCTCACATCACAGGGAGTGGAGAAGGACTCACAAGATGGCTGACACTGGCTACTGCTGTGGGGAGCACAAGGCCCTGCTGCCAACTGTGCACCAACAAACAGCAGGACACCACTGACTGACATCCTGAGAGACAACTTACACTCCCTGCAATGCAAGCACGTTCCATGGTGGGATATCTGGCTGGCTGGGTGGGAAGGGGACTTGCAGCACTGACTATAGTCACCAGCACCTCCCCTCACCCCCCCCAACACAAACTCCACAGTACCCACCTGGTAGAATGCAATGCCCTCCATCCTAACACAAGATCCCACAAAGCACCACCACCCTGGGTTATGTTGTGTGAAGCACAGGGACACTCTTGGGACTCTTAGCCAAACAACTGCCAGGACAACACTCCCAGCCATCCTGTCAGCACAGCCAGCCCACCCCACAGGGAAGCAGAGTCAAAAGGAAGGAAGCATGGGCATGCTGGGAAGGGGTGGAGGCAATAGCATGATGGGAGTCGTAGTCACAGACATTGCTCAGCCTCACAACTGGCCCATCAACACCACCCTGAACCATGCTCACATCACAGGGAGTGGAGAAGGACTCACAAGATGGCTGACACTGGCTACTGCTGTGGGGAGCACAAGGCCCTGCTGCCAACTGTGCACCAACAAACAGCAGGACACCACTGACTGACATCCTGAGAGACAACTTACACTCCCTGCAATGCAAGCACGTTCCATGGTGGGATATCTGGCTGGCTGGGTGGGAAGGGGGACTTGCAGCACTGACCATAGTCACCAGCACCTCCCCTCACCCCCCAACACAAACTCCACAGTACCCACCTGGTAGAATGCAATGCCCTCCATCCTAACACAAGATCCCACAAAGCACCACCACCCTGGGTTATGTTGTGTGAAGCACAGGGACACTCTTGGGACTCTTAGCCAAACAACTGCCAGGACAACACTCCCAGCCATCCTGTCAGCACAGCCAGCCCACCCCACAGGGAAGCAGAGTCAAAAGGAAGGAAGCATGGGCATGCTGGGAAGGGGGTGGAGGCAATAGCATGATGGGAGTCGTAGTCACAGACATTGCTCAGCCTCACAACTGGCCCATCAACACCACCCTGAACCATGCTCACATCACAGGGAGTGGAGAAGGACTCACAAGATGGCTGACACTGGCTACTGCTGTGGGGAGCACAAGGCCCTGCTGCCAACTGTGCACCAACAAACAGCAGGACACCACTGACTGACATCCTGAGAGACAACTTACACTCCCTGCAATGCAAGCACGTTCCATGGTGGGATATCTGGCTGGCTGGGTGGGAAGGGGGACTTGCAGCACTGACTATAGTCACCAGCACCTCCCCTCACCCCCCCCAACACAAACTCCACAGTACCCACCTGGTAGAATGCAATGCCCTCCATCCTAACACAAGATCCCACAAAGCACCACCACCCTGGGTTATGTTGTGTGAAGCACAGGGACACTCTTGGGACTCTTAGCCAAACAACTGCCAGGACAACACTCCCAGCCATCCTGTCAGCACAGCCAGCCCACCCCACAGGGAAGCAGAGTCAAAAGGAAGGAAGCATGGGCATGCTGGGAAGGGGGTGGAGGCAATAGCATGATGGGAGTCGTAGTCACAGACATTGCTCAGCCTCACAACTGGCCCATCAACACCACCCTGAACCATGCTCACATCACAGGGAGTGGAGAAGGACTCACAAGATGGCTGACACTGGCTACTGCTGTGGGGAGCACAAGGCCCTGCTGCCAACTGTGCACCAACAAACAGCAGGACACCACTGACTGACATCCTGAGAGACAACTTACACTCCCTGCAATGCAAGCACGTTCCATGGTGGGATAACTGACTGGGTGGGTGGGTGGGTGGGAAGGAGGTCTGGCTGTCAACCAAACACAATCAATGCAGACCATGTTCACACCCCAGAGAATACATAGAAATGCCCAAATAATGCAGGACAATGTGCCACACCAATATCAACCCCTGACTGTGACGACTTAGGACAATACAATGTACAGGCCCGCACCCCGAGGCACAGTCACAACTGTCAGGTGTGTCAACCACTGATGCCTGCAGAAACATGACATACATTGTTTGTGTCTCCCAAAAACAGGTGATGATAGGGACATAGCAGCAGACGCTGAGGAGTCCCAGTCCCAGGCTCAAGAGGATGCCGAGCTCACTGGCGTCGTACAGCCTCTGTCCTCCTCGGACGATGAAGAACAACCTGGCACATCCGGTGCAAGTCAACATGCTGCACCAGCAGGACCACCAGCTGCAGCACCAGCAGGTCCACCAGCTGCACCCCCTGCACCCACCCCTCCAACGACTGTCACCACGAATACCATCCCTGCCGACATGGACAGAATAAGGAACAACACCAGCGCAGTGACCCTGGACCAACCTGGGGCCATGGACACCACCACCACCACCAACCCCCAAGGTGGACCAGGGTTATCTGTGCGTGCAACTGCACACACTGCACATGTCAGCAGGGGTGGTGGGAGGGTGGGAGACAGAGGTCGCTGCTTGCAGACGTTGCTGGTGTGCATGAAGACCCACAACTGGTACGCATAGCTGATGCGTACCAGTCCAGCACCGGAGAGCTCAGCCAGGTAGTGGGGCTCCTCAGAGACATCAAACAGCAGCAGGCTGCCCATCATGCCCGCTTGGACTCCCACATGTCCCACGTGGAGTCACACATGTCACGTGTGGACTCCCACATGACCCGCGTGGAGTCCAAGTGGGATGTACTACATGAGATGACGGCGGTGCACAGGGACATTTTACAATGCCTCCGCCAGATGAACAGCAACCAGTCCACACCTCCCTGTGTGCCAACAACATCTGGTACCGAACAAACTGCAACTGCCACAGGGAGGGAGGAGGACTCTGGCGGAGAGTCCCCTGCACCGCAGCAGCCTGCACTTGAGGGCCCCCCCCAAGAAGAGGAGTCGTCCGAGGAGGGGAAAGTGAGAGGCTGATGGCCAAGCGCAACTCCCAGGAAGCCTGAACCTGTTCTGGATTTTCGCCTTTGTGCACAGACTGTTCACCCTGTTGATGGCAACACTACTCCCACACATTGCATGGGGAGTACAAGTTGGAACAATGTGTCAGACAACTGTGGCCCCGATACTGGGGATCCTGTCTACCTGGACTTTCTATTCATCTAGGAACTTGGGATTGCAAGATTCATGTACAGCACAATCCATCCTATGCACTATTATCACAATAAACACACTAATACACCATACTTGCCTCTGTCGTGATTCCAACGTGGGTGCTGTTATGGGGATGATGAACTGCAAAATTACACAGTGTATGCGAACTGCAACAGCAAGGACAACACAGGCATGTGAGTACAGGCAACGTGACACATATGAGGGAGACACACCACCAGGGCTACACAACACATACACACCTAGGCCATCTGACTCATTGCCTACACTGATGTTGCCAGGGAAGACGGTGCAATGCACAGACACCACACCCATTCCCAGTTGTAGTCAAGTAGCCCACAGGTGCAGTAAGCAAATGGCAGTCAAATGTGTGACCACAGACAACGCACATCACTAAGTGAAGCACAGGTTTATTACACAGTAGCAACATGCCGTAACCACTACAGATGCAAGGTAACCCCACCTGGTAGCGGGCACACAGTCAACAACTGTAGACAGAAGGAAGTCCATGGGTGTGGCGCACATCACCTGTAGGGACACAACAGCTACCAGCCTGGATGTGCAATCACGTCGTCGGTGGACACAGTTGACCAAACGAATCTGAAAGTACCCTGTGAAGGACAGAAATGACACACAGTCAAAAGCAATGCAGTACAGGACAGAACAGCAAAACTCATGCACAATACATGTTACAAGATACCCACCCAGAACCAAGTTAGCATGTCAACACTGTTGGGGAGTACAGCCCACCTGTCACCACACATCGCAACACACATCCTGTCAAGTAGCCCATGGACACACTCCAACAGCACCAGAGCACCACCCACACATCATGCCAACTCACATCATTCACATGACACCTCAGGATACTCACATTCAGCTAAAGAAGTTGGTGATGAGCTGTGTGCGGACATCACCATCACCATCATCATCATCATCGTCACTGGCATCGTGGTCCAGGCCAGGATCCTCCACAGGTGGCGGATGTTGGTCATCGTCATCCTGGATGAGAGGCAACTCCTTCCGCACTGCCAGGTTGTGGAGCATGCAGCAGACGATGATAATCTTGCACACTTTCGCAGGGGCATATGGGAGGGACCCTCCGGTCTTGTCCAGGCAGCGGAAGCGGCTCTTCAGGAGACCAAAGGTCCGCTCAATCACTCTCCTGGTCCGACCATGTGCCTCATTGTAGCGCATCTGGGCAGGTGTCACAGGGTTCCTGAGGGGTGTCAGCAACCACGGCATGTTGGGGTATCCCGAGTCACCTACGGACAGACAAGTGCACATCAGCTGACTTGGAAAAGTGGGCGGAATACTACAGATCAGATCACACACAATGGCACAAAGTCAGTACACACCGACAAGCCAGGCACGCTGGTTCTGCATCTGTGCCATCAACCTGGGGATGCGACTACTCCTCATCACAAAGGCATCGTGTGCTGAACCAGGGAAACGGGCACACACGTGTGTGATGGTCATGTCTGCAAGACACACCACCAGTGCATTGACCGAGTGGTAGTGCTTGCGGTTCCTGTAGGCCTGCTCCTGGGCCTGTGGTGGTACCAAAGCCACATGTGTCCCATCAATGGAGCCAATTACATGCGGCATCCTCCCCAGGGCATAAAAGTCACTCTTCACGTCAGTGAGTCGTCGCAGTCTAGGGAAATAGATGTACCGGTTCAGGAAGAGCAACATTGCCGCCAAAACATCGCGGAGCACACGGCTGAACATGGTCTGTGACATCCCACCAGCAGACGCCACAGTATGTTGGAAGGTACCGGTGGCAAAGAAGTGTAGGGCTGCCATCACCTTCACCTTGGGGGTCAGCGCTGTAGGATACGGCCGGCCAGGCTGCAAATGTGGGGACAACTGCACTGCCAAATCCTCAATCAGCTGCCTGGTGAAGCGGTACCGTCGGATGCTGTCCCGTTCCACCATCGTTGCCAGGTCTGGGAATGGCCGATGGACAGCAGGAGCCCTGCAGTGCAGAGGAGAAGTAAGCAAGATCGTCAGTCACCCCACATATGCGGCATTGAACACACTCAAGATCCCAACATACATCATCATGAGGCACAACTACATGAAGTGTGCAGTACCGGAACGACATTTATGGTACATACATGGCCAACATCTGTCAACACGGTCCTACAGGTGGCATCAATTTGTCCCAGGTTGGCCCATTGGATATCATGATGCTGTGTCACAGTCACCCCCCAGTGACATGTGAGGACAGATGTGCCCCAGGCACCACAGCTCAACGACAGGCACATTCCCAGGGACCCTGTAATGCCACATGGACACTGGCATCACCTGGAGTATCATGTGTACACCACAACAAAACAAACATGACCCCCACAGGTAGTGGCCACACTTGCCATGGCAGGAGAGCCATGGACGTCTGTGACACACACGCACAACATCAGAGTCCATGCACACACAACGTGGATGTGGAGACTGTCTCCCATTGTGCACATGAAATCAGAGACATTGTAAACACTACATGCACAAAGACTGTGGAGGGCCATCACTATTGTGCCACTGGGACACCCTGGCTCAAACATACCGTCCCACATGGGACTCACGGGGGTATGTGACATGACATACACAAACACCACTGTGAAATGTGACCATGGCACATGCACAGATATGAACAGTTGCACATCACAGTGGTCACGTACACGTAACACCCAGGATCCTGTCCCCATTAACACGTGCACAGCCTGGGGGTGGCTGCCCACAGGTGACACCCACAGGACAACATGTACACCAACATACACACAATAGGAAATGCAGCCTTACATGCCTTATGATAAGGTTTGGACAGGCTGTCGTGATGTAGGTGTGCCCCTCACTCCCTGGGAGCTATCTGTGGCTGGCATATGTCCATCTGAGACAGGCATGCTGACATATGCCAGTCACATGTACAGTGATGCGTTGTACTGCAATGGACCGATCGGTGCCTCCGGCCGGCCCATTGCATTCAATGTGTCGGGTACGCGTTGTACCCCTGTGCGCGTTGTACTGCAATGGACCGATCGGTGCCTCCGGCCGGCCCATTGCTTTCAATGTGTCGGGTACGCGTTGTACCCCTGTGCGCGTTGAACAGCAATGGACCGATCGGTGCCTCCGGCCGGCCCATTGCTTTCAATGTGTGCGGGTGCGCGTTGTACCCCTGTGCGCGTTGAACAGCAATGGACCGATCGGTGCCTCCGGCCGGCCCATTGCTTTCAATGTGTGCGGGTACGCGTTGTACCCCTGTGCGCGTTGAACAGCAATGGACCGATCGGTGCCTCCGGCCGGCCCATTGCTTTCAATGTGTGCGGGTACGCGTTGTACCCCTGTGCGCGTTGAACAGCAATGGACCGATCGGTGCCTCCGGCCGGCCCATTGCTTTCAATGTGTGCGGGTACGCGTTGTACCCCTGTGCGCGTTGTACTGCAATGGACCGATCGGTGCCTCCGGCCGGCCCATTGCATTCAATGTGTCGCGGGTACGGCGTTGTACCCCTGTGCGCGTTGTACTGCAATGGACCGATCGGTGCCTCCGGCCGGCCCATTGCTTTCAATGTGTGCGGGTGCAGCGTTGTACCCCTGTGCGCGTTGTACTGCAATGGACCGATCGGTGCCTCCGGCCGGCCCATTGCATTCAATGTGTGCGGGTACGCGTTGTACCCCTGTGCGCGTTGAACAGCAATGGACCGATCGGTGCCTCCGGCCGGCCCATTGCATTCAATGTGTGCGGGTACGCGTTGTACCCCTGTGCGCGTTGTACTGCAATGGACCGATCGGTGCCTCCGGCCGGCCCATTGCTTTCAATGTGTGCGGGTACGCGTTGTACCCCTGTGCGCGTTGTACCTCAATGGACCGATCGGTGCGCACCCATTGACAATGGGCTTGCCTGGCAACGGACGCGTTTTCGAATATTCGAGCGAGTCGGTTGCTGGAAAATCAGTTGGTCACCCACAACAATGTTGCAAAATCATGTATGTCATGAAGTTGAAATTTTGAAGGATGCTGTGGGCGTGTTTTGGTGCTGCTATTCCATGGATTGGCCAGATTCAGAAGATGCAAACGACTTGGACCTATCACTTTGGACACAAGGGACAGTATCTGCCTCTCCAGCACATATATATTGCTGCATGTTCCCCTGAGAGCCCACTTGCCTGCACTACATGCTCCAGGACGACATCTGCCACTGCACTGCTGCTGTCTCTGCCCCTCTGGACCCTGCAATGGCACGTACTGTGGAGAGAGCCCCAGCCTTCAGCCTTGAAGAGAACCAGGCCCTGCTGGACAGCCTACTTCCACAGTACAGCAAGCTGTATGGGACACCAGGGGAGCAGGTGAGTGTTCTGTGCACTGCCTTTCTGAATGTGCATTTTGTCTGACTAGCAAGGCTGAGAGTCAGCACACCACTGGCTAGCAGGCTCACTGAGTAGTTGTCACCCCCCATAGTGTGTAGTGACTTGCACTGGACAGGTATGGTGCAGTGACAGTGCTTCTGAACAGGGTTTTACTCCCCATGCTATGATACCATGTAGTGACTTCTGGAAAACTGTCCATGGGCAGCCGTGCACTGCCTGGGTACACCATGTGCCCCTGTGATTGCGACATGTATATGCAACTGTGTCATGCACGGATATGTTGCATGTGTAGTAATGTCCTTATCACTTTGTCATCCTGACAGGCTTCTGCCCATCGGAAGCATGAGATCTGGAAGGACATCGTCCGGGCTGTCCGGTCCGTGGGGGTCTACAAGCGCCGGATCCGCAACTGCCAAAAGAGGTGGCAGGACCTTCGGGGCTGGACCCGGAGGATTGCACGGGTCCAGCTGAAGCTGTCGCCTCCTCGCAGGAGGGGCGGAACACGGACCCTGACCCCCACATGCTCAGGATCCTGGCGGTGGTCTTTCCAGACCTGGATGGGCAGCTGAAGGCCAGAGAGCAGCAAGGAGGTGGTGAGTCAAAGACTGCACTGTGTACTCTGTCTAACATGTTATGTGCCCTCCTCGGGCCAGGTTGAACTGCCACAGTACAGCAGTCATGTTGTCCAGGAGCCATGTCCCTCTATTGTGCACTGCCCACTCCTCATCTGATACCCAGGTGTGGCCCTTACATGCAGGGAATTCTGTCACTTAGGACTGTGTCCTTGCAGTTTGCTTGACTCAAGGTGGGAGACAGCATCTGTTTCCCTGACTCTGTGGTGGGCATCATGGGTGGGTCCATTGCTTACACAATGCCTGTATTCTGACATGTATTCAGCGTGTTACTTTGATCTGTGGTCCAATTGCTGAGCTGATCCACCACATGTGGCTGGGGTACCTGGCACACACCCATGCTGCGGGTGGGAACAATGTTTGGGCCCCAGGAGTATGTATATGACGTGTGTCACACATACTTAGCCAGCTGCCTACAGTCCAGGGCTCATCCCTCATTCATGTGGGGCTGGACAGTCATGCCTACTCCAGGCCATACAATACACTCTGTACTCCCACTCCCGTGTATCAGAGGACACATTGTGCACAGTGATTTGCCCCTCAGGTGTCTGCCTCTGTGTCAGTGTGCTGTGGATTAGTCGCCAGGACTGCTGTGGAGTTTCTTGGTAGGGGCTCAGCATGCCACTGGAGATGTGACCATAGGAGACGATACTTGTGTGACACATAGGTGTCTGATCAGCTGCCCATGCAGACTGGGGCATGTAAATGTGAAGTTCAGGCAGCTGTTCCCCATGCACAGCAGAGTGTGAGGGGCTCAGGTTCAGAGGGTAGTGTCACAGGTCTCCCATATGTCCAATAGGTATGACCTGGACAGATGAGGGTTAAGAGGATGTGTTGTGGGGGGATGTACATGTGCACTTGTGCAGCTCCAGGACTTGCATTCCCCATGACCTACTATTGTGACACAGTGCAGAGTGTTGTTGTCTGGCTGCAAAGTCATACATCACTGAGACAGTGATGTATGACTTTGCAGTCATGCCTCCGCCATGGCATGTGTCTACTGATTGGTGATCCTGCAGGGGAGTGACATGTGCTACATGCACACCATAGTGGCGCTGGCTATCAGGACATGGGTGCATCATGGTGTCTGTCGCTGGTATGCATCACATGCATTTCCTATTTGACTCTGGGCATCCCTTACATCCGTAAACCTGTACTGACTCAGTGGCAAGAGCTGTGATGTGTCCACACCGTGTCCTCTGCACTGTCCAACTACTGTGTACTTGGTGCATGTGTCAACACTGGGGTGTTGCAATCCAACAGACACCAGACAGATGGGTGCAAGGCCATGTGGGATGTGAGTGCCATGCTTGGCATCAGACTGACAATTGACTTCTCCTGTTCAATTAGTGCACTTTTAGCAATGTACAACTAATGATGCCAGGGCTTGCTCTGTGATGTGCTGTGCTCACAGTGGTGTGTGCGTTATGTGCAGGTGACTGATGTCTGTCTGTTTCCCCATTGTTTGCAGATACATCCACGGCCACGGAAGGGGACAGCTCCACGGACCAGGAGGAGCCGGAGAGCCAGACTGGGTCAGCAGCCGAGGAGTGGTCGGAGGGACCCAGTGGCACGGAGGGCGAGGGAGCCACACCGAGGAGTCCTCAGCAGCATCCACCTCAGCTGAGGACCAGAGCAACTCGGAGGATGACTCCCTTGTGGAGGCGGGTGTCAGCAGCCACCACACCCCAGCTAGTGTTGCTGTCCCCGCCACCACCAGCACCACCACCGCCCTCCCATCGGCTCCCATTCCCCAGGTCCGTGGAGGCTCCCATGTCCGGGAGCGTGTCTCCTTTGGGCCAGGCACCGCACCCCCTGCCCCTGTGTCCCCTGCTGCCCTGAGTGAGAAGTCTGTGTACCTCCTTCGCCAGCTCCATGTAGGGCAGACAGCCATGCTGAGTGTCCTCCATGCGCACACCGCGCTGTTGACTCAGCTGGTGTCGTTCATGGAGGGCATCTCATCGGGCATGTCTGACCTACAGAGGGGCAATAGGTCCATGGACTCCTCCCTGACGGCAGCAGTGTCCCTCCTCAAACGGTCCCTCACCCCTCCTGCCTCTGCTCCATCCACACTCCCCAGCACCTTACCCATCCCAGGCACACACACACTGGCACACACCAGCACACACACATCCAGCACACTGACACACACGCCAATGACAAAACGCACACGCACGCACATTCAGGGGACTGAAGCCAGACTCACAGGGGATGGGGCCCTGGAACACACACACGCATCCACATGCACTGCGCAGTCCTCAGTTCCCTCTCCCTCCAAAGCACCCTCCCTTGCCTCACCTGCAACCCCAAAGTCACAGCAGCTCTTCCTCTGTGACCTCGGCCTCTTCCCCACCGATGAAGCTGCTCCAGCATCCCGGGGGAAGAGGAAGCCCACCCACACGGAGCAGAGTGCCCCTCGCCCCCGGACACCCTCCCCCAGGCGCAGACGGACTGAGGCCCCCACCCGCAAGTCCCCCGGAGTGCTAAGAGCAAGACCCCGCCACCGCCCTGCAGCTCAGGCACAAGGTCTCCGTCCTCCATCCCTCAGGCCCCCACTGCACAGGTGCCCCCACCACACCCTGCCCCAGGTTCCCCCACCCACAGATATACCATCCCCAAGATGCTCCGGCCTTCTCCCCCTGCCACTTGCTCTCCCAGCACCACACCCCCGCTGCGCTTGTCTGTGCCACTGATGTGGTGAGGGTGTCCCCCCTCTGTCCAACCCACCTTGCCTGTTCCCCATTCTCCTCCCCTGGAGGTAGGCACTGCAGTGGAGTCCACTACCGCCCTGTCTGACTTGGGCACTGCAGTGGCGGACCTGTCCACCCCATCTGCAGGGTCCACTGCAGTTGTGCCGGCACCCACGACATCTGTGTCATGCCCCCCAGTTGTGCCGGCACACACCATGTCAGACACCTCCACTGCAGTTGTCAGTGGCTCTCCAGCACCCACCACCCCTTCCCTGACTCCCCTGGTGAGCCCTGATCCTGTCCCTGCGGTGCCTGGCCTGCCCCCCGGTTGCCCCTCCTAGTGGATTGTCCCTGGTATTGTGCAGGCATGCGTAGGGTGACATCTGCCAGTGTCACCCTGTTTGAACTTTGACAATGGACTGGCCATTGGCCTTTGCTCTTTTTCAGGACTTCGTTTGGCCTCAACACATATGCTGAATAAAGCAACTTTCTTTTCTCTAGTGCTCATGCTTCAGATGTACATGTTGTTGGTGCAGCTAACCATGCCCTTGCTGCAGTGATGGTGATATCTGGTCTCATGATTATGAAGTGTTACTGTGCAGGAACCCATGCGGTCCAGGGGGAATGTGTCCTATCATGTGGTGTATCCATGTCATCAATAGCAGCATCTGAGGGTGTCATGTGTTCAGTATTTGGCAATGGGTTTCCTACTTACATTGGCAATTTCATATCTGTGGCTTCCACCCCTGCACATCTGTTGTGCCTGCCATCGTTGCATTTGTCTACTTCCCTGACCGTGTTGCCATCTCCAGTGGACATGCAGGTTTGGGCATCAATGGGGAGGGACTCATCCGTGTAGTCAGTGCAACATTGCTATACAAGTGTGTTGGATCTGTGCTGATGATTCCGTTGGCACATCCATGACCAGGCTGATGTGATGGGAGCCCTCATTTGGTGCTAATTGTTGATTGTGTGACCAAGTGCTCAGCTGACATGATGGGGCCCTACTGAGGCAACATATGGCACAGCTTTCCTCACACAGGAGTGGAGTCCCCTCATGGCAGTGTGTACACGTGTGACATTGCCTGCGCCCAAGGTGTGTGTTGTATGTGCATGTCTGTGTGTTCACTTCCATTCATCTGCGCATGCTGTGATCCCTGTTTGTGATGCTTGCTGACTTGAGCTATGTTCCCCCAAAGTCTTCTCCCTGTGTTCTCTGTGATGTGGGTGCATGGCACATTACTGGTCATCAGGGTGTCACCCATAGGTGTGTTTGCTGTCAGGGCAGAGTTTGTGTGCTGACGCAGATGGGTCACAGTCAGGTTTCCCTTTGGCACTTGTTGTTTGCCCCTGTCATGTGATTTCCAGTTTGTGTTATCTTTCAGTGATTGTGACACGTTGTGTGTGTGACTGCTGGCACTCCTTAGGGTCCGGGCTGCAATGTTGGTTGTTGTCTATGTGTGTTCTTTGTGGGTGACCTTGGCTTCTTCATTGGTGTGTGACTGTGGCTGGGATCCCATTGGTCGGTGTGGTATTGCCGTCATGTCCATGTACAGCGTAGTGTGCAGTGTGTCAGACATTCAGGAGTCTTGTTGAGTGTCCATGTGTGATGTGTTTCTACACCTTGGTTCCCACCCACCACCCTGGAATAGTAATGGGTGCATGTGCAATGTCACCAGTGCATGTGTACTTCACTGCTGCACATTGTTGGAGGTCGAGGGGTGTGGTCTTGAGTGTGTGCAGATGAGAGTTGTTGCCCGGCTAGTCCCCTGCCTCCATGTTGGCCTTGGCTTACTGGCCATGCTGATTGATTTGTGCTTGTGTAGGTGTGATGGTAGTTAGTTGCTCAGGACACCTGACTGTGGTTCACAGTGTGAACGACATTTAGCTTTGTCATCACAGTGGTATTTTTCTTCAGCCCAGGGTCACCACATTGTGGGGGCCCTGGGGATGGTGCTGTGGTGTGTCTGTGACTTGCTGTGTCAGTTGTTGTTCCTACGTGCCTGTGTGACATGTGTGTTTTGTGCTCCCTCTCACCTGTCAATGCCTGCTTGCCCACATAGGGGATTTGGATCCATGAGTTACCTTAGTGTGGCAGTGTATGCACATCTGTATGATTGGTATTCAGCTCTCCTCATGTGTTGTGTTGTTGCCTGGGGACACTGGCACCCCCACCCCTCACCTGCTGTGTATGATGACAGTGTTGGTCTGCCTGTTTGTGTTTGTGCATCTGCACCACTGCATTGGCATATCTTGGGTGTGCCATTGGCTGTATGTTGTTTGGTGTGTTTCCCCTGCTGTCCCTGGGACTCCTAGGTCATCGGTCAGCACAGTGATCATGGTTTGTGTGTCCCATTGCTGCCATGGTATGGTATCTGTTCACCTCACATCTGCTGTCTCCACAGGGTATCTGCATTTGTGTGCCCATTGGTGCAAATATGTGGGTCTGCATTCTGATGGTCACTTCTGTCATTGTGTCATTGATGACTGTTGACGGTCTCAGCCCCCATGGGTGTTGTTTGTCTGCACATGGCCAAAGGAATGTTTCATTTGCACTGCAGTATTTGGCTCCCCCAATTTATGTTGCAATGGGACACATACACTACTTTGCCACAGATGAGTTTTTGGTTCTGTGACCAGGAATGATCCATGCAGTTTGGCAGTTGCAGCTCTTTCTTTGTCAACAATTACCTTTTGGTCACTGTGATGATGAGGGTGTAGACCCCATTGCCACAATGGTCAAAATGTGCTTCAGCTATGGACCCCACACTTACCTTTTGGTCACTGTGATGATGGGGTTTAGACCCCATTGCCACAATGGTCAAAATGTGCTTCAGCTATGGACCCCACACTTGCCTTTTGGTCACTGTGATGATGGGGGTTTAGACCCCATTGCCCAATGGTCAAAATGTGCTTCAGCTATGGACCCCACACTTGCCTTTTGGTCACTGTGATGATGGGGGTTTAGACCCCATTGCCACAATGGTCAAAATGTGCTTCAGCTATGGACCCCACACTTGCCTTTTGGTCACTGTGATGATGGGGGTTTAGGCCCCATTGCCACAATGGTCATGGGCTGCTTGCATTGTGGGTGCCACACACATATATGTGTGGCACATGTGCTAGGGGTCACATTGTATGTTCAATGTCATGTTCGGTGTTGTAGGCATTTGACACAGCCTGCTCACACGCTTGTCATGGTGGTGGGGGATGTCTTAATCTTGCATTCCCTAGGTTGTGGTGTGCTTGTTGTGTCATGCATTGTCCATCCTATGAGTGGGGGTGGTAGTAGTGGTAGGCATCCAGCCCCCTGGCTAAGGGTGGTAGTAGTGGTAGGCTTCCTGCCCCCTGGCTAAGGGTGGTAGTAGTGGTGGGCATCCTGCCCCCCTGGGTGAGGGTGGTAGTAGTGGTGGGCATCCTGCCCCCTGGCTAAGGGTGGTAGTAGTGGTAGGCATCCTGCCCCCTGGCTAAGGGTGGTAGTAGTGGTAGGCATCCTGCCCCCTGGCTAAGGGTGGTAGTAGTGGTAGGCATCCTGCCCCCCTGGGTGAGGGTGGTAGTAGTGGTGGGCATCCTGCCCCCTGGCTAAGGGTGGTAGTAGTGGTAGGCATCCTGCCCCCTGGCTAAGGGTGGTAGTAGTGGTAGGCATCCTGCCCCCTGGCTAAGGGTGGTAGTAGTGGTGGGCATCCTGCCCCCTGGCTAAGGGTGGTAGTAGTGGTGGGCATCCTGCCCCCCTGGGTGAGGGTGGTAGTAGTGGTAGGCATCCTGCCCCCTGGCTAAGGGTGGTAGTAGTGGTAGGCATCCTGCCCCCTGGCTAAGGGTGGTAGTAGTGGTAGGCATCCAGCCCCCTGGCTAAGGGTGGTAGTAGTGGTGGGCATCCTGCCCCCTGGCTAAGGGTGGTAGTAGTGGTGGGCATCCTGCCCCCCTGGGTGAGGGTGGTAGTAGTGGTGGGCATCCTGCCCCCTGGCTAAGGGTGGTAGTAGAGGTAGGCATCCTGCCCCCTGGCTAAGGGTGGTAGTAGTGGTGGGCATCCTGCCCCCTGGCTAAGGGTGGTAGTAGTGGTGGGCATCCTGCCCCCCTGGGTGAGGGTGGTAGTAGTGGTGGGCATCCTGCCCCCTGGGTGAGGGTGGTAGTAGTGGTGGGCATCCTGCCCCCTGGCTAAGGGTGGTAGTAGTGGTAGGCATCCTGCCCCCTGGCTAAGGGTGGTAGTAGTGGTGGGCATCCTGCCCCCTGGCTAAGGGTGGTAGTAGTGGTGGGCATCCTGCCCCCCTGGTTGAGGGTGGTAGTAGTGGTAGGCATCCAGCCCCCTGGCTAAGGGTGGTAGTAGTGGTGGGCATCCTGCCCCCCTGGGTGAGGGTGGTAGTAGTGGTGGGCATCCTGCCCCCCTGGGTGAGGGTGGTAGTAGTGGTGGGCATCCTGCCCCCTGGCTAAGGGTGGTAGTAGTGGTAGGCATCCTGCCCCCTGGCTAAGGGTGGTAGTAGTGGTAGGCATCCTGCCCCCTGGCTAAGGGTGGTAGTAGTGGTAGGCATCCTGCCCCCTGGCTAAGGGTGGTAGTAGTGGTAGGCATCCTGCCCCCTGGTTGAGGGTGGTAGTAGTGGTAGGCATCCAGCCCCCTGGCTAAGGGTGGTAGTAGTGGTAGGCATCCTGCCCCCTGGGTGAGGGTGGTAGTAGTGGTAGGCATCCTGCCCCCCTGGGTGAGGGTGGTAGTAGTGGTGGGCATCCTGCCCCCTGGCTAAGGGTGGTAGTAGTGGTAGGCATCCTGCCCCCTGGCTAAGGGTGGTAGTAGTGGTGGGCATCCTGCCCCCTGGCTAAGGGTGGTAGTAGTGGTGGGCATCCTGCCCCCCTGGGTGAGGGTGGTAGTAGTGGTGGGCATCCTGCCCCCCTGGGTGAGGGTGGTAGTAGTGGTGGGCATCCTGCCCCCTGGCTAAGGGTGGTAGTAGTGGTAGGCATCCTGCCCCCTGGCTAAGGGTGGTAGTAGTGGTAGGCATCCTGCCCCCTGGCTAAGGGTGGTAGTAGTGGTGGGCATCCTGCCCCCTGGCTAAGGGTGGTAGTAGTGGTGGGCATCCTGCCCCCCTGGGTGAGGGTGGTAGTAGTGGTAGGCATCCTGCCCCCTGGCTAAGGGTGGTAGTAGTGGTAGGCATCCTGCCCCCCTGGTTGAGGGTGGTAGTAGTGGTAGGCATCCAGCCCCCCTGGCTAAGGGTGGTAGTAGTGGTAGGCATCCTGCCCCCCTGGGTGAGGGTGGTAGTAGTGGTAGGCATCCTGCCCCCCTGGGTGAGGGTGGTAGTAGTGGTGGGCATCCT
Organism: Calotriton arnoldi; assembly: GCA_963921515.1. Classification (NCBI taxonomy): domain Eukaryota; kingdom Metazoa; phylum Chordata; class Amphibia; order Caudata; family Salamandridae; genus Calotriton; species Calotriton arnoldi. Next base: position 78,531 of record CAWUFW010022451.1, on the reverse strand, counting down.
GCCCCCTGGCTAAGGGTGGTAGTAGTGGTGGGCATCCTGCCCCCCTGGGTGAGGGTGGTAGTAGTGGTGGGCATCCTGCCCCCCTGGGTGAGGGTGGTAGTAGTGGTGGGCATCCAGCCCCCTGGGTTGGGGTGGTGGCGCGCATTCAGGCCCCTGTGTGCATATGTGGCATTGGTGATGGGCATCCCGCCCCTATGGTGCTGCTGGTGTAAGTATATTCAGATTCCCAGTGTATGTGTGTGATGTGTCGTGTACGTGTTGTATGTGTTTTGTGGTTGGTGTCTGACTTACCTTCTGCGCCGTACGCGTCCGTGCCTGTTCCGGTAGTAGATGTAGAATATTGGTATGATCGGGACGAAGGGATTCATGGTTGGTTCGTGTCGTTCGTCCTTCTCGTTGCTTCGCGTCGTCCTCGTCGCTTGGCTTCGTCCTCGTCGCTTCGCTTCGTCCTCGTCGCTTCGCGTCGTCCTCGTCTGTGCTGTGTTCGTCTCGTAGCCGTGGATCGTGTTGTGGCGCGATTCGGAGCTTATGTGCGCCTCTCCCGGATGCTTTGACGTGCCGTGCGTAGCGACGGGTTCGAGCGCGTACGGAAAGCGCATCGTACTTGTCCGGCCGGACGGGGCTGCATTTTCCCTTCCGTGCGACTCGATTCGGCGTTTCCGGATTCGCCTCGGTCGGAGAACAGGACCTGGTTTGGGTGAGTACGGCTCGGCCGGGATTTTTGCTGTTGTGCGCATCGTACTTGCTCGTTCGGTGTGCTGTACGGATCGGTCGGGAAACTGGCTTTCGCATGGCTTTTTTCCCGACCGAATAGTATTGGGTGCGCCTCCGACCGAGATCGGAATCGGCCCCTTAGTGTCCAACACTTTCCTTAAGTTGCTTTAGGCTGGAGTAGGATTAGTTAATTTGTTCAAAACCGTTATTTCGACTGCTGGCAATAAAAGCACACAAATAGGCAGCAATAAAACATTAATAATCATGATTCAATAAATACATATTATAAAAGCCAATGCAGCTAAAAACAACCTTAAAACGGTCGTATGTGCAAAGAAATAGGCCTTCGGAATAAAATAATACAACGTTAAGATTGCAAGTTATGTTGCATTTAGGCAATTTAACACAATAGCACCAGATATTTAGATGTTTCAGACACTAAATTTGGCCCTGATTTTCCACATAGCCAACAGGTAACGGGAGAGTGCAAAAACCAATGGTTTGCTAAGGTCGGTTTTTAAAATCCTTAGGGCAGACTTATGCTCTCTAACGCTCAAATTCTGACAAAGTGGTAAAATCCAACACTGCCTACTTGCTGACTAGGCTGGGCAGAAAAACAATACATGTTCTGAAGTCTCCTTAAAGGCCCACATGCTGGGCACAGCTGTTCATCCACCGTGGGAGATTTGGTCCTTTTGGGAGTGAACGAATGGAGGGGCAAGGACCCATAGCGGAATAACAGGAACAAGCACCTCGCTTGAGGGGGTTCAATCTCATCCATGAAATCTTCTCTAGCGAATGAGCCTTTAATCAAGAGAAAGGCATCGGTCAGAGTGCCGTGCCTGGCATTACAGTGAATTAATAACTCTTGATGATGCCAGTATCCTAATTTAATGTTACTCCTGGAAACTGACCTAGCCTCTCTCGGGGCACTCCACAATGATGGTAAGCCAATCTCTCCAAAGGTGACTTTAATCTACTTAATTCAAGGTAAGTCACTTGCCCCCATTAGCCTGAGTATTTTCTTCTAATCCATCTTGGTATGGACGGAGCTCTGGAGTGCCCCAGATCCTTCTCTAAAAGAGGATGGGACGAAGGCCAACTTTGTCTAAAAGGGGTAGCACCCAAGATCAAGCCTAAGAGGCAGCAAAGGCGTACTTATAGGGACGCCCACAAATGTTCACATGAATCAGTTTCCCACCAATTCTAACAAAGAAACATCTAGATGGCCCCAGAGTTCTGCACCATATATGGCCGTCCGCAGGGCTTGGTGGTAGTAAACCCGTAGTGCCAGCTATGCCGGACAGAACTCGGAATTATGGGCCAGTTTTATGATGCTTCCTGTTACTTGCTCTAGTTTTAATCTGTGCTGCATAATATGTGCCTGCTTCCCTGGCTGCTCAGTTAATGTGAGACCCAGATAAGTGAATGTCTGCACTCTCTCCAGCTGTTTCCCTGCCAATGTCGGATTTGCCCTGGATGTATGACCCAGGTTTATTACCATAAATTTAGTTTTGGCCACATTTATTTCAAGGCCCGCGCTATGAAAAATGTTCAAAGTGGTCCAGTAATATTTGAAGGCCCATGGGTGACTTGGAGAGGAGGAGGGTGTCATTGACGCACATGAGGGCAGGGATCTTCATGTCTGCCAGTTTAGGAGCATCATTGTCATCCTGATCTAAGTGCTTTATAAGGCCATTGATGTAGAGTGAGAATAGTGTGGGGGCAAGTACTCACCCCTGCCTCACCCCTCTACTGGCAGGATATGGCTCTCTAAGCTCACCCACCTTCCCACGCCTGAGCTGTGCATAGTTATTGTTGTGCAGCCTCACTATAATATCTTGTAAGTAGTTGGGCACCCCCAAATCCTACGGCACCTCCCATGAGGTTGGCCTAGGGACTAAATCAAAGGCAGAGCAGAGGTCCACAAATACCTGGTTGATTGTACTTGGGGCCTCCCTAAATCGAGCCTGCCGCGGGGACAGGATGTTGTTATCTGTCATCCACTCCTATAGTCTGCCAAGTAAGATGTTGATATATAGCTTTTTCAGAGCTAGCAAGCAAACTAATATGTCTGTAGTAAATAAGGAATTCACAGGAGCCCTTTTTATAAATGGGGAGAATTTCAGACCGGGCCCACATTGGGGCTAGAGGTGTGCCTTGCAGAAAAGCTGTAAACAGCAGTAGAAAGTAGGCTCCCCAAATGTCAACCTCAGTGCGAAACAAGTCCCCCGGTATTTTATCCAATACTGTCGCTTTATTAAGAACAATACCCTTAATTGCTGCACAAATTTCTGCAACAGATATTTCAGAAAAGCTATGCTGATTCCTAATTACGGGGATTATGGCAAACATCCCCCCAATAACATCTACTACCTCCCCTAGGCTACGAAATGTCTGCCTTAAAGTTCCTGGGCTCAATGTTTTTCCTGGGTTGGTTGCTGTTTCACCCGACTGTACATACAAATCAGAAAAATGTGCTACCCAGTCACTGGCTGGATTATTAGTTGCTATGGTACAGTGCCCCTCCCTAGTACCAAAGGTCATTAAATTCCAAAAGGCACATTGATCTTTTTGTTTGGCACCGGATAAGAATCTCTCCCACCTTCCCCGTTCCCACTCTTTTCGTGTTACATTTAGAGCCTTTTTATGAGCACTTCTTGCTGACTGAATTAGGGCCCTGTCTTGCTTGCTTATGGCTATAACTAAATTGGATCTGGCCACTCTACACTGCTTATTAAACCAATACAGAGGACACTTACTCTCTACCGCTTCCCTGGCCTCAACATAAAACAAGCTTTTTAGTTTTTCAAAAGTTCCTTGGTGGGTCTCAGCGATTTTCCTCAATGAAATGCTGTAATCCCCCACCTGAGACAGGAACACCACTCCCTCCATCCCATCAGCCACCGCTCTATAAATCAGGCTCAGGGTCTTCTTGGAGCTCTCCACACTACTCCATTTGACCCAACGCTTATTGCTCGAGACTCTCAATATTCTATCTAGCAGCTCTCTAGAGATATCTGTTGGACCTTTAACGTTTAGTCTTAGCTTGAAAGATAGGGCATTGTGTTCTCTGTCCTGACTGGGTAAGACCACCATGTCCTTCATGTAGGGCCATCAAAATTTGTCTATTAAGAAGGTTGATTTGATACAGTTGAAGGTATGCAACCCTGCCCTGTCAGAGTTGGATCTGCCATTGCATTGATTTTTATTGCAGTGGCTGTCCATTTTCTGATGGGCTCAATCTCGAAAACTGGGACAGACCATAGTTTATCCTCATCTGTCGAGGGGTAAGGGATCCCTATGCTCAAAGGCTCGAGTTGACAATTAAAATCACTCTTTACAATTTTCCTGGCACTAGTGGGCAATGAGGCTAAGTGAGCGCAGCAGACCTACAATAGACATTATAAAATAGAAAGTTGCACCATGGGGTGGGGTAAAAAGGCAAACACACAATAAGTCTGGAGAGTCCACCTTGACCTCTCTCAATACCCCCTCCAAAGTTGTCCTCATCCAATTTGTGAGTCCCCCAGAGGGTCTATCCTTCCCTGAAGGTGATACAGCTGCCTTTGTAAAGTTGACATAGCCTGCATGGTAAAGGGGTTACAGAGACCTGGGGGCCGATTCTGATTCGGGCAGGAAATCTCTCTGACCGAGCCGGACCCGGAGAGATTTCCGACCGAATCGGACCCTAGCAGTCCGACCGAACGAGTACGATGCGTTCGCATGCTATCGGACTCGATTCGGTCGGACTCCCATTGAAGTCAATGGGAGCCGGTCGTCACAACGCGTACGCGGGCTCCCATTGACTCAATGGTTGCGAGGTGAACAAGGGCGCCCCCTATAGCGGGTACGCGTCAATGCGGGTCGTGCCGTACACGCACAGGTAGGGGGGACCCATGGGTCCCCCCTGTGTGCGACTCGCGCGGCTAGGCGTACAGTGGGGTCCGACACGGACCCCCAAAGTGCGGCTCCGACTGCTCTTTCGAGCCGGACGGCGCGAGTCGGTCGGACTGCTCGCGGCGCGCATCGTACTTACCCGGCCGGGGAATGTCTCCATTGCGCGGTGCGAGTCGTGTCCGTGCGAGTCGGTCGGAGAGGTTGGGTCCCGCGAACGAGTCGGTCGGCGATTTCGCGTACATTCGCATCGTACTCGTTCGCCCGGACGCACATCCGACTCGGTCGGAAACAGGGCGTCCGAATCGGATCCGGTAAAGCCGAATCCGATTCGGAGCCCTACCGGCCGAGATCGGAATCGACCCCTCAGTCTCTTGGAAGAGGCAAAAATCAAACTGCTCAATAAACTCACACCAATCAGGGCAGTCTAGTTTTAGTGCCAAGCCTGCCACATTCCAAGAAATAAGATTAGTCTGATTTCCTGTTGCTACTGTTATAGCATCCCCCTCCGTGCTATTCTTTTGCATGATTTGACGGATTGCCACATCTATTTTTGATGAGTTATTTGATTCAGGCTTGGTATTGTTGACCCCAACGGGATTAGGGACAGATGATCTAATGTTATTGCCAGCTGTGGCAGTGGACAGGTTTTCATTTTGGCCCAAATGCTGTTCTCCCAAGGCAGGGAATACATGACGATAGCCTTCCTCTCCAATTTGGATATTAGATTTCTCAGTATTCCTTATGGATTCAGCCCTGCTGATTATGTTCTTAGTGCAAAAAGAACAATTGATGGACAGAATGCAGAACAATGTCATACATTCACCCCAGTACAAAGATCTGGGCCTAAATCTATCGTTTTTTTGCTCCGCATGCCATTCCAGTTTGAACCCAACCAAATGCAAATCCGTCTTGACCAGATGTGGGTCCCTTGCTCACTTTGCCACTGGATTCAAGCTAGCCTGGTTGATGAGGGGTGTTACCCCCACACTGGTCCCAGGATGCTTGTTTCCGGTTCAGGGAAGACCTGGCTTGGTAGTTCGGGCTGGACTGTTCCCATGAGGCACAGGATCAAGACTGATTTGCATATAGCTGGGTCTGAACTGAGGTGGCGAAGTGAGCTAAATAAGGATGATGGATTCAACTCAAATCTGTGACTGGGGGTGAGTGTCTGAAATGTTTCAGCGCTCCGTCCATCATCTCCTTGTGTTTGCTTTGTTCGGCCTAAGTTGGCAGGGTATGCCCAGACGTGGGTCCCTTGCTCACTTTGCCACTGGATTCAAGCTAGCCTGGCTGATGAGGGGTGTTACCCCGAAAACCGGTCCAAGGATGCTTGTTTCCGGTTCAGGGAAGACCTGGCTTGGCAGTTCGGGCTGATTTGCATATAGCTGGGTCTGAGCTGAGGTGGCGAAGTGAGCTAAAGAACGATGATGGATTCAACCCATATCCGTGACTGGGGGTGAGTGTCTGAAAAGTTTCAGTGCTCCGTACATCATCTCCTTGTATTTGATTATGTTCTTAGGGTCAGCATTTTCCCTTATGAAACCAGACTATCCTCTAGGGGTTACTGAACCATTTACTTTCAAACCAAATACTAGTGAGCTGTCTTGTGTACCTTGCCCATTGGGCAGCAGTCAATCAACCCCTTCCAAACAGGCAAAATGGTTGTAGGTTGGTATAGAATTTAGATCCTCAATCCTCTTCTGGTTATTGATTGGGGCACTATGGTTTCTGTCAGTCAGGACAAATTGTGCCATTTGTTTCAATTCAGAGTGGTTGCGGTGGAGTGGCAGTGGGGGGGGTGCTTGCGGGTGGTAAAGAGGCTTGGCTAGGGTAATCACATAAGGGCATGACGCATGTGGTAGATTTATAACTGACAGCTTATTTCTGTTGACTAGACTTGTTGGCCTGCTTGTACTCCTATTTTGGCACAGTAGGTCCCCTCGATTCCCTTTAGGATGCCCATAGGCTGTTGCGATGGCTCTGGGTACTAGTGGAGAGATTGTGGGCCAGGGGGCCACTGCTCGCACAGGTCGTAACTAGGCTCCTAGAGGGAGTGGCGGAGTTATAGCAGGCATCCTTGTCTCTTCTTATGGTCACTTGCAGTTGAGCCTGCTTAGTAAAGGTTTCATATGATTGTTCAACCAAGGCCAGCTGTGCCAGCACCAGTGTAAGTTCTGTGCACAGAATTTCCGTAACCCTTTCTGCTATCTCCTCCACTTAGCGGGCCATCCATCTAGGTGATATATGAGGGCCCCTTCTTACGCTTTCACAGGGCACCTGAGCAGGAATAGGAGAATCTATTGTGGAGGCTTCATTTGTAACCACCTTGTACTGCTCAGTCCAAACTGCCCTCCCTGGTATTTTTGCTGCTTGTTGGGTTTCTGTGAGGCAAGACTCAGAAAAATAGCCCCCATTAATTACCCTAGGTGATATGACAGAGCCCCCAGCATCCCCAGCATCCTCACTATATACAGCCTGTGCATCAATGTCTGATCCTGATTCAGGTAAGCCAGTAAGTAATTGCATAGATGCCCCTGAACCCAGAAACAATCTTCTTTCTGCCAACTCGATCTCCATTGACACAACCCCTATCACCCTCTGGAACATCCGATTGATTGAGGTGGATTTTGAAGGGGGAAGAAGCAACCTCTGGCCTCCCAGGATGCTTGCGTTTGCCCATAGCTGCCTCACTGCCTTGCTGAACCGCGCAGTGGTTAGAATTGAAACGAAAGCTGGAGCCAAAAAAGAAGAACTGCAAACAGCGACAGGTGTGAGTCCTGGAAGAGGTTGGAGGAGGTTGCGGGAGTCGTAGTCCCCGGTGAGTGTTGGCCTGCAACAGCTTCTGCCTGTGCAGGTGAGAGAGCCGCAGGAGAGCACACGGGCTGCTTACTCCCAAACGCTGGAACCTGGGGCTGACTAGGGAGCTGAGGAGAACACCCCCAACAGCAATCCTAGTGAGGCAATTAGTCAATGAGGCAATAGGCATTGAGGCAATATAATTATCACGTGTGGTAGCGCTGCAGCAACGATGATGAAGATACCACCAGCCACCACCAGCAACCACCAACCAACGATGATGAAGGCTGACTTACCTCCCCCTCGTTTTAACCAGAGCTGCCGCCTCCACCCACAAAGCCAGTGTAAATGTACTCAATACAACAAGATCTGGAGCAAGCGTTAAATCAGTCAGTAAATCGGGTAGGAGAACCTGCAGGACTGCAGTATATGAGGCACTCTGTGGCTATTAAACTGCCTTCCGGCAACTGAACAGCCACAACCCCCACTGCCCTGCCATACACCCATATCCACCACCTTCCGCAGGTGAATCTGGCACAGTGGTGAGGGGTAAGAGGCCGGCAGATGATGGGCAATCGTTGATGGTGTCAAGAGGCAAGAGTGGCCTCGCTGCGCTCAAAGTAAAAAAAGTCCAGAGAACAGAACACACTGGTACCTGAAGACTGCATTTGTAACTGGTAACAGGCAGCAACAGGAAAAGCAGAGCTGGACATTACCGGCTGTACCGGCTAGCACCCCACAACTGACCCGTAATGGCCCCAACTCACCCACAGCTCGTTGTGTTTCTTTCCCCTCTCCATTCTCTGTGCATTCTCTGTTTGCGTCTGCAACCTGGCTCCCGAAGAGGAGTGTGGGCAGGCACGAGCACCGCGTGACGACAGGGGGAGTTCCTGGGAATAGTAAATGTTACCCCTTTAGTGTCTAACACCTTCCTCAAGTTGGTTTATATTGGAGTGTGACTAGTAAATGTTGCTCTTTGAGTGTCCAACACCTTCCCCAAGTTGGTTTAGGTTGGAGAGGAAATCGTAAATATCACGCCTTTAGTGTATAATATTTTTGTTAAATTTAGTATAATAAAGAGATGTCACACATATTTTTCATTTTTTATTTTTTTACCATTCTACATTCATTGTACAGTTTTACATTTTAACAAATATATTGTTAAAGTAAAATTAAAAACAATTGCAAAGTGAAGTAAATAAATAATTTTTTGTAAATTTTTAACTGTAAAAAACAGTCTGTATAATGTACATTTCCAATTGTTATTTTTTATTGTTTACAATTTGTATACATTTATTAAGTTTTTTAAATACTTTTTTCAACTTTAACATATTTTTTAATTAAAATATATTAAATAATTGTATATATTTTATACCATAATTTAATTTATCTTTTGCAATTTTTTAAAACATTTTTTACAACATTACATGTAATACATTTTCTTTTCTCATTTATTAAACATTTGTAATATATTTCCCATTGATTTCTAAGGGGAGATAGTTTTTTTTTCTAGTTTCACTTGGCGGACATTTTTTTTACTGCTACCATCTATTTTGTATTTCTGTTTTTTTTTTTAAGAAATCTGTTTTGATTAATATAAACAGATAGTTTTTACTTAGATTTCCTTTTTTTGGGATTTCCTGGAGCGGTAATCATTTTCTAAATTTTTTTATGCAATCTACAGACTTCGGATTGCTTTGAAGAATTTCGATTGTTTTTTTATATGTTTGCATTTTTTGGGGGCTTTTTATCTTCGGATTTTTATCTTTTTGTGGATTACTATGTTTTATTATATGGAGATGGAGAAAGATCTGCAGCTACAAAACAGGAAGTTTTATTTCTTACTTTTTTGTGGGTGGAAAATGTGATATATTGCATATGCTATGTGAATGCTATTATTATGTGGCATTGTTTGGATTATGTGTTGCATTTATTTGATGTTATGTATTGAATTTTTTCTAAGTTGGTTGGTTGATTATTGTTACATTTAAAAAATATTTATTATATATATATTTTATTTTATCAGTGTGTATTAACTTGTGTTTTTTGTATATTATTTCACTGATGTAATAAAATATTTATAATAATATTTTTAAAAATATAAAGGATTTTGTTTGTTGGTTTGGAGTTTCTTGTAGGTTTTTAGGTTTTTGGTAAATTGATATTTAATGTATAATATGCTTTTGGCTATAATTTCTAAGTAATGTAGGCCTTTGTTATTTATGAAGAGTTTGACTTTAAATTGTAGCATGCTGTACATTCTTTTAGTTTGTTTGCTAAGTTTAAGGCCAATTTGGGTCACAGATTGTTCTATTTTTAGTTCTTGGTAGCTTTGCTCTTTTTGTAATGCTTCGATAAATTTGTATAATGTAGGTTGAGTTCTTTCTAGTGTGGATTGGAATGCATTATGCCATCCTTCCACTGCGTTGTTTGTTTTGGCTTCCTGTGCCAAGATGCTGTCATAGACATTCCACAATGGTATCTGGAACTTGGATTGGCGTCTGTGTCCTAGTGATGCAGTCTGACAACTCAAGTATCTTCGAAATAGTCCGTTAGGGGACTAAGGGCCTGATTACGATGGCGGAAGGCCCACCATCGACAGTCTGTCGGTGGCGGGCCCTCTGCCATCGAACTGCGGTTTTCCGCCCACCAGATTACTATAGCAGGCGGAAACGTGGCGGTCGGAAAGACTGACTGCCACGGTTCCGACAGGCGGTCATTTTCCGACCGCCTGTTGAAGCTGCCGCATTGGCCATCATGGCGGCGGTGCCTGTCAGGCACCGCTATCAGGATTATGATGTCCCTTTTCCGCCGGTCGTTTTGCAGCAGACAACCCGCCATAAAACGGCAGGCGGAAAACAGATTTGGGGGCCCATAGCTGGCCCCCCTAAATCCCTGGGCCAGGGGAAAGAGCACTGGGGTGCACCTATGGTGTCCCCCTACATTTCCCTGCACCATGTGGCAGGCACCGCATGGGGCCTGCCACGTAGTGCAGGGAAATGTCTAAGGTGCATTTTTAACATTGCGGCTGGTGCTGCAGTTAGCAGCACCCGCCGCAATGTTAAATATAGCAGATGCGACCGCCATGGTGGCGGTCACATTGTAATTCCATATGTGTGACCGCCACCTCATAGGCGGGCGATCCCCATCCCTGGGATGATGGCGGACGGACAGAAGTCCGTCCGCCATCATAATAAGGCCCTAAGTTTGTCTTTATTTTGTTGGTAGAAAAGGCTTTCTATTTGTAAGTTATAGTGGTTGACTACCTCTATGACAGGAACGTAGGCTGGTGCTATAATGTTTTTGATTTAAAAAGTAAATTGGCTGTAGTGGAGTATTCTACACAAAGGGACTGATTAGGATGATGGTCGGACCGCCGGCCGCTGTAGCGGTAGTCAGGAGACAGCTGACAAGCATCCGGGCAGTCCGACCGCTGCATTTGGATTGGACTGCCAGGTTGGCAGTCGGAAAGACGGCGGTACCATTGCAGGGGCATGCTGCGGTCCTATAAAAGTGCTGCAGCAGATGCCGTTGCCGTGCTGTTCCTCCAACACGTCTGTGCATCATGTTCGATGCACCATGTCATGTATGGCACACAGTACACACAAGACAGTGCCAGGAGCGGGGGGCATTACATCTGCTCCCATAAACATTTTTCTCTGGGCTCTGATGCCGAGTGCCCTGTTTGTGGTCTCTTTGTACCTTTTCTGACAACCTTTTCATGTCAGAGTTCCCGTCATGAAAAGGCTGTTGGAAAGGGATATCCTAAACCCGACGGTGGTGCCTGCCTTGGTACTGCCGCCATTCTGGGATGCTGCTCCGACCACCACTCCGTTATGATCTATGATCCTGGCGGAGGTGTCGGTCTTGCATCCGACAGCTGTGGGTCCGACTGCCGGTATCGTGATATGGCGGTCGGACCGAAGGGCTGTCGGGGTTTGGACCTCCTATGACGGCCATTCGGCGGTCTGACCACCGCCATCCTAATCAGGCCCAAAGTGTAGATTTTTGGTGGTGTCACCAGACATTTTGATTAAAGTGATAGTAACAGCCTTGTATGGCTGCGTGGGGGTATTTTTTTAGCATTGTTTGAATCGTTCAAAGTCTATGATTAACCTGTTGCGTGCTTCTGTCGGCCAACGGCCGTCGCGAGCACTACCTCTGTAGTGCTGCGCACGTCCGTTGGCCGACGCGGCCCCGCCCACTCCGCTAAACCGCCGCACCGCGGCGGAATTGCCGCCGTGGTTAATATGTGGAGTAGTTTTTATTTGTTTGTTGTTTTATATACTTTAGGAGTTCATAGTAAGTGCTGCTTTGTTTGTTTAGTAGTACAGCGTATATGAAAGGGATACTGATGTTTTGATATTCACCATGTATGGTGTATATTTGAGTGAATGGTTTGGAACACATCTTGAAGGTCCCATCCATCATCCAGGTTTGGCATTTGGTAAGTTTCATTAAGTTGTTTGCTGTAGAGAATATTAGGATTCGTTTTTTCATTGTTTAGATTGTCATGCAAAAGGAAGGGTTCCTCATCATATGTTAATTTTAAATGGTTAGGTATGTGTATGTCTTCAAATGTTCTATGGGCAGGTGGGGGTATCGCTGGTGGCCTTTTTAGGGCGTGAAATTAAGCATCTTAAAGTGGGGATAGGTGGTAGGGTGCCTGTTACATGCATGGGGACTTTGGGTAGTATGTCTTTAAGGATTTTCCTTGTAGGTTTCTGGGATCTAGTGCTTGCCTCTCTCATGTCTTGTAAAATGTCTCTAACTTCTATTCCTGTCGCATTTGGGGGGTGGTTATGCTCTTTTACCTTAATTACAAAATAACTTTTTGTAGCTGCCCTCCTATAGCATGCATTTGAATAGTATTTAGTACATTTCCAATGTATAGTTTCTACTGATGCACTTTCTTGGCTGAAGGTGTAGCCCATATGATTTAATAATGACTTTCCTTTCTGTCATTTGATATATTTAGCCTCTTCTGTCATTGTATCTGTAAATAGCTTGACAGTACAAATATATATTATAATTTAATTTTTGCATCGTTGTTATTAATATGTTAAAAATTATTTGTTTTGTTGAGGTGTTTTGGACGGTTCTACAGTTTTTCTTTTGAGCTTGTTTTAATGTGGAGCAGGTGCAAAATTTTCTGTTGAAAGAGAAAAAGAAGGTATATTAATTAAATGTATTTTGTTGTAAGTTTGTCGAGGTTTAGGGAGTTAGGTTTATTTTCAGTCAGGTTGGGAGATTTTTTAATTTATTATTTATGCACACATACTTTGTATATATTCTTGGTGCTTTGTTATAGTTGGTATTTTCTGACAGCTTGTTGGTTTGGAAGTTGATTTTCTTTTCTTTTAGGTAGTCTATGTAAAAATATAAAAGTTACAGAGTGTGTTACTATTTATTTGTAAAATTATAGTTTTTAGTTTAATAACAGTTATTTTTTTGTTTAGATATGTGTTACTTACTTGAATATGTAGTTGTTGAGATGATTGTTTTTAATCATTTGTTGTGAGAATCTTGCAGAGTTCCTCCTCTTGTAACATTTGTCATTTTAAGAGTATTTAGTTGTTTTAATTATTGTGCCTTTTATATTGTTGGTTTAATTGTTTGTTTCATTTTATTGGTTAAAGTTGTTTATAGTATTATTTTATTGGTTGGTTGAGTCCTTGTTTGGTAAACGCAAATGTTCTGTTTTATTTTTGTAGTATAATATATAGCTTGTTTTATTTATATATGAATGTTATGAATGTAATTTTATATATATATATTAATGTTTGTGTTTATATGTTTATAGTTAATTATAACTGTTTGGTGTTTTTAAATATATGTGGTATAGGTGCACAATGGTTTTAGAGAGTATGTTTAATTTTTGGTTAATGTAATATATTTCTATTTAATTATAGAACTTTATTATAAGTTTGGATTTATTTGAAGTAATTGTTTTATGTTAAAACTGGTTTTTGGGTGTATTTTTTAAGTATTCATTAGGTATGTTGGCAATAATATTGTGATTGATATTATGTGAATCGATGTTTTTAACATGTTACATATTTATATGTGACAATATTTGTGTTTCTAATATTTTTGTTACTGATACATGTAAAAATCTTTCTTTTGTCAATGATATTTGTGTGTTCGATATTAGTGATTTCTATTGTTACACATAGGGAGTCGAAATTTCTGTTCTTGTTATTCAATTTCTGATATTTGTGTTTAATGATATTTGTTGGATCGATATTATGTCAGCGATCCTTTTTAAACTTAGAAAAGATGCGGGCAGGTCATATAATTCACAGGGGGGAGCAGAGCCATGGTCCCGTCATGGTCTTAAGAGCTGCTAAAACAGATAAGGTATCTGTTTGCACACCTGCTAAGTTTGCCTTGAGCCAAGCATTTGTGAAGAATTGAGGGACAGAACTATTACCCACTGTTGTTCCTCATTGACTGTGTCACATCTGTGTTTGGTATTGATAAGTCTCACCAACTGCTTAGGGTTGCCAGCTTTCTCAGAGAAAATACTTCCAACTTGTAAAAAATTTTCATTTCTGGTAAAGTCAGGAGCTGATTGTTAGACCTGTCAGCCTTAGGGTGGTCTTCCCCCAAATGTATTGCTTTTACCCCTCCTATTTTTGCTGATCTCGTTTTTGCTGGCCTTAGGACTCTCACTCCTTAAAACATGGTAATAATGGCTCAAGCCCAATTGGCATATTTAATTTGCTTGTAAGTCTCTAGTAAAGTAGCACTACATGTGCTTTGGGCCTCTAAGTTGAATGCTATTAGTGGGCCTTCAGCACTGATTGAGCCACCCACTTAAGTAGCCCTTCAAACATGTCCCAGGCCTGTCATTGCAGCCTGTGTATGCAGTTTTAAAGCTGCCATTTTGACCTGGCAAAATAAACCTTTTACCAGAGCCAAAACCTCCTTTTTAACATATATAAGTCACCCCTAGGGTAGGGCCTGGACATCCCAGAGGGCAGGGTGCAATGTATTTAAAACGTGGGACATGTACTTTTAAGCTTTACATATCCTGGTAGTGTGAAACTCTTAAATTCGTTTTTCACTACTACAAGGACTGCCTCTTCTGTAGGATAACATCTGAGTTACCTTATTACATTTATTAAGCTTTAACTTCCAAATGGGAACAGGTAACTAGTTCATGTTTGGTGCCTTTGGAATTGTAATGAAAAATCCTCTTTCATGGTGAAGTCAGATTTTAAATTACAATTTTGAAAATGCCACTTTTAGAAAGTTGCAAACACAAGGAGATGATGGACGGAGCGCTGAAACTTTTCAGACACTCACGCCCAGTCACAGATCTGGGTTGAATCCATCATCGTTCTTTAGCTCACTTCGCCACCCCAGTTCAGACCCAGCAATAGGCAAATCAGTCTTGACCCTGTGCCTCATGGAAACAGTCCAGCCCTAACTGCCAAGCCAGGACATCCCTGGACCGGAAGCAAGCATCCTGGGACCGGTTTCGGGGTAACACCCCTCATCATCCAGGCTAGCTTGAGTCCAGTGGCAAAGTGAGCAAGGGACCCATGTCTAGGCATACCCTGCCAATTTAGGGTGAACAAAGCAAACACAAGGAGATGATAGACGGAGTGCTGAAACTTTTCACTGACCCCCAGTCACAGATCTGGGTTGAATCCATCATCGTTCTTTAGCTCACATCGTCACCCCAGTTCAAACCCAGCCATATGCAAATCAGTCTTGACCCTGTGCCTCATGGAAACTGTCCAGCCTGAACTGCCAAGTCAGGACATCTCTGGACTGGAAACAAGCATCCTGGGACTGGTTTTGGGGTAACACCACTCATCAGCCAGGCTAGCTTAAGTCCAGTGGCAAAGTGAGCAAGGGACCCATGGCTGGGCATACCCTGTCAACTTAGGGCTAACAAAGCAAACACAAGGAGATGATGGATGGAGCTCTGAAACTTTTCCGACACTCACCCCCAGTCACAGATCTGGGTTGAATCCATCATTGTTCTTTAGCTCACTTCGCCACCCCAGTTCAAACACAGCTATATGCAAATCAGTCTTGACCCTGTGCCTCATGGGAACAGTCCAGCCCGAACTGCCAAGCCATGTCTTCCCTGGACCGGAATCAAGCATCCTGGGACCGGTTTCGGGCTAACAGCCCTCATCAGCCAGGCTAGCTTGAATCCAATGGCAAAGTGAGCAAGGGACCCATGTCTGGGCATACCCTGCCAACTTAGGGCGAACAAAGCAAACACAAGGAGATGATGGATGAACTGCTGAAACTTTACAGACACTCACCCCCAGTCACAGATCTGGGTTGAATCCATCATCATTCTTTAGCTCACTTCGCCACCCCAGTTCAGACACAGCTATATGCAAATCAGTCTTGACCCTGTGCCTCATGGGAACAGTCCAGCCCGAACTGCCAAGCCATGTCTTCCCTGGACCGGAAACAAGCATCCTGGGACCGGTTTTGGGCTAACAGCCCTCATCAGCCAGGCTAGCTTGAATCCAGTGGCAAAGTGAGCAAGGGACCTACGTCTGGGCATACCCTGCCAACTTAGGGCGAACAAAGAAAACACAAGGAGATGATGGACGGAGCGCTGAAACTTTTCAGACACTCACCCCCAGTCACAGATCTGGGTTGAATCCATCATCGTTCTTTAGCTCACTTCGCCACCCCAGTTCAGACACAGCTATATGCAAATCAGTCTTGACCCTGTGCCTCACACTGTTCATCTATGATTGTTATCATTTTGGTCTCTGAGATTGTATAGTGTTCATTATTGGAAGTTCTTAATTAATATATTTGGTAAAGATGTTGATTTTCTGTTGATTTCTTCCTTTTTTTTCTCTCTCTTTATCTTTTCTTCTATCTCCTATAAAACTTAAAAAATGCTAATTTGTTATGGTTTCCTGCTGTTTAAACTGGCAGTTTGATTCTAACTGTAACTTTAGATAAGGATCCTTTCTTTTCAGTTCCTGTTTTACTCTGTGTAAATATTGCAGTGGTTGAACTATTGAAGTATTATTATGGTCACACAAAGCCTCCTTTACTGTTTTACATGCTCTTGCAATAGGATGCTGATGTATAAATGTGACATGGCATCACAGTCACTATTGTAGTTTGTCACCACATGGGGGACTGCAGACATGTCACATTAAACAGGGCTCCAGGTTGTATATATATGTTTATGTTGTGACAAGATGGGGCATAGACTTTACCAAGTAGAAGGGCACTCAGTTGTAAATAAATTATGCGGTCATATGAGGGGGTGTAAAACAGTAACATGCTGTGATGGAAAAGGGATCTGGGTTTAATCCATCGTTCTTTTGCTCACTATGCCACCCCAATTTGGACCCAGCCATATGCAAAACAGTCTTGACCCTGATCCTCATGGGAACAGTCCAGCCCAAACTGCCAGGCCAGGTCCTCCCTTAATAAGGATTAAACCCAGATCTCTTGACTGTCGGTGAGTGGTTGAAAAGTTTCAACACTCCGGTCCCAGGATGCTTCTATCCAGTCCAGGGAGGACCTGGCCTGGTAGTTCGGGCTCGACTGTTCCCATGTTGGTCAGCAAGGTAGCACATAAAGGGGTAACAGAAATTGAAAGATAAGAAATTCAAAGCCATCACTAAGGATAAATTGACTTAGGGAGCCAACAAATAACAATTTGTATTTTTGTTTTCTCCAATTAATGCCTGTCAGAGGAATCCAGTATGTAATCAGCCATTGTAGAAGTAAAGGACTCCATAATAAGGTCAGACTCCATGTAGATGGACAGGTCTACGGCCCAGCTCAGAAGTTCCAAAGAACAGACATGATCTTCAGCTCCAACTGATGCAAACACTGTCCGGGGCAACCTACGTCAACTTCAATGAAACTTTGATCTAATATTCGCTGTGCCAATGCACAGGAACTTCCATTGGCCATTTGCTCCAAACTCAGATTTAGTAGAGGTCGCAAACCCAAGGAACAGTTCTGATAATGGGCCACTAAGGGACTCATCAACAGTTCGAGTTACAAGGTAGCGGCATCTGTAGACCCAGGCATGTATCCAGTGTGCATTGAAAGGGGCTCCAGGTGCAGTGAAATACAGGTTACACACAGGTGAAGTAAGCATGGCGGAAGGTTAAGCACCAATATACATCCAATGCCTGCAGTGGAACCATCCCAAAGAGCTGAAGCATACAATATGCTCACGGTAGTGCTGGACCGACGCTAGGTCCGGGGCGGTTGCAGAAGGAACATCCATTGCTGAATAAACATCCATTGCTGAATAGCAGCAACAGGATGACCATGCCGCAAATAAGGAACAGTAATAACGGTAAACCACTGAACACGCTGGAAAAAATAGAATTACTCCAAAAATAGTTTGGCAAAAAAGTCACGAGGCCAGAACTAACAAGTTAAAAAAATTGGGCTACACCCACTGTATCAGAGGCATTAAAACTTTGATGTATCAATTCACCGAAATGCAGGGGGAGGTTTGTATTTTACAGTGACTGTATTTCAACAGTAGTTCTAGCTTCCTGCAACTCGAAGGTCTCGCGGGTAAGAGCCACTTCTTGTTGAAACAATAATGCATTGAGTCTACTTAGCTTGTTGAACTGTGCCTTCAAAGTTGGAATGAAAGGCCACAGTGAGCTATCTACAATTCCTTGTGGAGGGGGAAACAGGACGTTGTTGCAGCAAGTGACTATCTGTGAAACGGACACAATATACGGGACTCCCGCCCGCATACCGCAACAGTCTTGGTTATTAAGCATGAGATAGCTTCCATTTGAAAGTACTGTAATGAAGGGGAGAATTGCGAGAACTGGAGTTCCTTTTAAATAACAAGCCAAATTAGTCGCCGAAACATTACAGTAGCTGTCAATTTTAATGTGTGGACAGACAAGGGAGTGGCCGGCAGTGGAGTTACACTCCTTTCCCGTAAGGAAAACGTCTCTATCAGCACTCTCACAGTGATTGGAAAATGGCAGGGACCATAACTCATGAATGTAGCTGTTCCCAAGGAGTTCATATCTATCTATTGGAAAATGTTTCATGCATGCTGTAAACTTAAATGTCGATATGGGAAACGAAATAGCCTTGATGTATTAACCACACTACTGAAGGCATTTTGACCATAGTGAATGGGAGTTGTTCCAATTTCTCTAAATGTAGCATGGTGTAAGTTGCGTCTTTCATAGCCATTGATTGCTATTTGTGTGTTAGATTGAAAGGCAGAAACAAAGCAGTACAGTTCAGGTAATGCCAAGAACACGTCCATTTTTGAGTGTTTGAAGCATCCAACTAAACTTCATTATGGATCTGAGCTGACTCTGACCATGATACAATGTCAACATATCAATCTGTACAATTTCAATAACAGACGACACAATGCTATTCAAATTATAAATACGAGATGATAACATATTAATATTGTTGTCCACTACAGCAAGCACTTTATCTAAATTATCTTGATCAATTCGTCTCAAACGCACAGCAGCTTCCATTTTTGATCATTTCCAAATTTCGTTGTAAGCCGCATATAAGATCTTTTAGAACGAGGGGACTTGGGACCAAACAAAAAATTAGATAGATTCTTGTCCTCGGGCAGAAGAGAAAGATGTTGTTTCACTGCAGACAGTGTAGAATGTTCCAACCATTGCTGGCATAACTTTCCCACCGAGTAGGTGGTAATAGTTTTAGAATGGGTTGACTGTGAGTACCGTGGATCTGGTCTACTTAATTTGAAACTGGGTGTGGAGTTAAGAAAACGAGCATGACAACCATTCGTGTCAACGGGCCGCGCCAACCACCTACTAGGATTCTAAAATGACGAGTTAAATGTACCATTTCGTATCATACTATTTAACTGGGTTTCTGTATACTTTGTGTAAGATTGCTAGTCACCAAAGCGGGCAATTGAAGGAATGATCAGGGCATTCAGTTCTTTAATTTTTGCCATTCCCAGACAAGTAGTCTTTTGGATTGTTTCGTTTAGGAAAATAATTCGTGTGTGAATCAGACAGGCTCAAAATAAAGTTTCTATGCCCTGGACCTGCCAGGATTTTGTACTCCAAATTGATTTCAGATCAATATTGTTTTTCAAATACTCATAGCCTTTAAGGACCAGCTGATTGACAAATGAAGCCGCATATATCAGCTTGGTCTGAGTCAGCATATACTTTTTTGACTAGGTTGGAACAAATTTAAAATAGTATAATGTTGGGTCTGAAAAGTCATAACTTGTAAAATATGTGTACTTATCTGCCTGTGCTTTCGAACTCCCTTGTGGTGGAGTTGGACAATGTTCCCACTGTGTATAGTTATAATAGGAACTCTGTCCTCTTGCTCTGTGCAGAAAATGATGTCCATAATGGTGGTAACAGAACATCTCAGCGTAATTAGCGTAATTAAGGTATAAATCTTCCGATTCAAACACAGTATAGTATTTTAATTTGGAAAGCATTGAATTCACAGTGTCAACATCCCAATCATCTGGCTGTAACCCCTGTACTATTATATCACCAATAGAAACTTTGAACACATATTGAATCTGCAGGGTCTCCCTAGGACCAAATATATCTAAAGGAACTTTATCATAACAATTCCATCACTCACTGGAATGGCTGAAATGTTTACTAGGGACAAGTCTCTTTTCATTTTATGTGAAGAGGAATGAGGAGCCAGAACCCGTCAACCAGTTCTGTAGCAGAACGTTCTGGAAGGTAATGGCCATTGATCAGAAGGAAAAAAACAGTCACAAATCCAATCCAAATGAATAAAAGAACCAAAGAAAATACAATCCAAATATATATCCAAGGAGGGACTAGATAAGTGTGGTTAAACCAGAAAATAAAAACAGAAATCCACGCTGGAGGTGGATGCAGAACCGAAGACACTGAAGAACTGTCAGACGATAAATGGTCTTGATCCACATAGTACCCAGAAGAACTCAAATGGAAAAAAGGAGGATGCGTTTCAGCAGTCGGATTTGAAAAATGTAACTCAGAAGGGATATCCAACGGCAGATCAGTATAAACGACATCCATTGTAGAAGATGGAGAAGTAGAAACAAGTCCCAAGTCAACAGAGGTTTCGGTGTCCCTCCTGGCTTCCGGGGAGAAGCAGTAACGGCAGAGCTCACTGGCTGCAAAGGAAAGTCTTGGGAGGGAGCACTCCTGGGCATACTATAGAGAATTGGCCATGTTGTGTAGCTTGACATATCTCAATGGAGACAAAGTGATTTTCTTTTTGTCCTGAAAGTGGTGGCAAAATCACAGTTTGTATCCCCTGGATACCAAGGACCGGAACAGGAGCACGGAACGTTGGGCCAAATTCCTTCTTGAGATCCACTTTTTCACGAACAAGATCTCCAACTTCGGGAAGCCAACCAGATAAAGCAATTTGAGTATCCGGACTCAAAGAGAGAGATGCAGGAAAATGCTTACAAGCCAGAGAATCCCAGCACTTTTATAGATCCTGCAAGACAGTACAGTGGTTATCTACATCATAGATCGCAGCAACCGCCACAGCGTCTGGACCATCAAGGTCTGGATCATACATCTTGATGCCAAAGAGCATTTTGTACAGGTTCTGCCCACCCAGAGATCTTTTAGGGAGATTATTTAATGCTCGCTGAACCCCATAGAGATGATTCAACCAACCACGCCCTGTTCCTAATACTCTAGCTGTTATGGATTGCTTTAAGTCATGGCTCATTCTCTCCACAACAGAATTGCCCTCAGGCCTATATGCAGAAGAAAAATACACTTGCACACACATGGACTTCATTGAATCTTGGTAAGCCTTAGAGGCAAATTCTGGGCCTTGGTCCAAGTGGAATGTGCGACAGGCATAAGTCCTGACAAAGACTTTCAAATCTTTAATAACAGTTCAAGCATCAGCTGAGCACTGTGGCCAAACCCAGAGGAACCTGGAGCAAGACTCAACTGCAACCAAAATAAACTTGAATGCAGTATCGGAAATTAAAGGGCAGCAATGATCTAGATAAACACAGCCAAAAGGCTGATTAGAAATAACCAAATGTGTCTATGGTCGTCTAGACACAGTGGAACTTTTTATTTGTTGACAAATGTCACAACCCAAGACATATTGACTGGTTTGCTGGTACAAACCCTGCCACAAATACCGTTGCTGTAAAAGTGAAATTGTGGCAGCCACTCCTGCATGTGCTGATGCGACTCCTTCATATGCGGCAACAATTAAAAAATGCGGTCAAGGCTGGGTATCATGCTATCGCCAACCCCTGGTATAGGTACAAAAGGAACCTGATATTCATTCAAGCAATAAGAATACTTGGAAGGAAAACCTTTAGGTAAAGCGGTTCTGGCTTGAAAAGCATGGACGGCAGCCAGGATGTCATTGTCTATCAACACGAGTTTTAGAACACGTAACTGCTGCAATATTATATGTGTCTACTGCAGATTTGGCTGCCTCATCCGCCATAAAATTCCCTGCTGCATGTGCTACCACACGTTGATGACCAAATGTATAAATTAAATGAGCTTGTGAAAATTTATCTTTAAAATCTGCCACCTTAACCCAAAGCAGTTTATCCTTAATTGTGCTTCCTTTGGAATCATTAAAGTCATTTTTTCGCCAAAAATGCTAATTATCATTAAATGACTATACACAATAAAATTAATCACACACTATAAGTGTGGAGAACTCGGGACCCATATGTTCATGTGCAAGAAGAAAAGCTCTCAGTTCAGCTAACTGCGCAGTCCAGTCTCCTAGAGACCGAGTGTGAGTAATAGTAGGTTGAAAAACGCCACCTATCATGGGGGTCTATTACGATGGCGGTCGGATGTCTACCGCCGGGCCAGCAGTGGTGCCCGCCGTACCGGCGGTGGACATCCGCCCGGCATCACAACCAGGAAAACCGACGGTCATATTAGGATGGCGGTGGTGACCGCGGCGGTGGGAAATTCCGACCGCCGCTTTACCGCCGGTTGCCATCCGCACTCCTGCCTGGCAGATGGAGCAAGACCAGGATAATGGTGGCGGTGCAGAGCAGGCTGCAACGGCAGGATTATGATGCCGGCGGTAGCCAGCCTTTCCTCAGCGGTCAGACCGCCATTGAAAGGCATGCGGTGATTGTCTTCCGGGGCCCGTTGCGGGCCCCAATGTGTTGGGGGGTGTGGGTGCACTGGGGGTGCCCATGGTCCCCCTACATTTCCCTGTACCAGGTGGCAGGCACTGTGCAGTGCCTGCCACGCAGTGCAGGGAAATGCAGGAAATGCTCCTTTCGGCATCGCGGTGGTGCTGCGGGCAGCAGCAACCGCCGCAATGTTAATGCCCGTGATCAGACGGTCGGATTTCGACAGCGGGTCATCGTAGTTCGACCGGCGGTGATGTCGCGGTACATGCGGGAGGTCTTTTCCTGCTACCATGGCGGTTGGGGAGGTGTCCCGACCGCCATCGTAATAGGTCCCATAGTGCCTAAAACGATGGCGCATGCTGCGGAGTCTTGCTGTTTAGAACCTATAGCCGGTTGTGCTGCACCATCAGTGTGTATATAATACACTTGTATTCATCAAGTGGAAGAATTGAAGAGGGTACTGGATAAACGTGCTCATATCGCAAACATTCTTGTGTTTGTAAAGAAGGGTCGAAAACAAAGTCGACATCAACCGCTGTTACCGACGTAGCTCATTTAATCTATCAGGATGAAGGGCTTTTGAATTAGGAACGCTAGCTTTCATGACAGCCTCTAAGGCGAACACATGAGATACGAGAAGAATGCGTTTACCTTGAGCCAAAGGCCGTTCTTTGAGGATGGCCATCTGTAAGACTGTCAGCATTTTTTCAACAGATGCTAAACACATTTCTGCCAGGGAATACAAATGCGATTTATATGCTATAGTTACCATTTCACCCTCATTAACTGTAACATAGGTAAATCCAATCGAATCCGGCAAAATCAAGATGACCAAATTCGTTTTATTAAGACGTGTATGTAAATGTCGCGTTTCAAGCAAATCAGATTGTAAAGATCTGAGAAAAAAATCTGGACGTAACAAAGCATAGTGCGATTTACTACATTGAGCATAGTCAGGAATGTAAGTTCTCCTGAAATTCAAAATGCCAAGCAAAGACTGTAACTTCTTAAGTGTATTAGGCGGCTGCAACTGAGAACATTTTTCTAAAAAGAGAGGGGCTAAGCTCTTACCCGCATTGGTCAATTCATAACCAAGGAAAAGGACAATGAGGAAAGCAATGTGAGGTTTAGAAAAATGTAACTTATAACCAAGTTCAGCAAATTGCGTAATTTTGCAATTCACTCTTGCCAAATGAGTATTTAATTCATCATCTATTAAATAAATGTCATAGACAAAGCGTCTGGGTCAATCTCATGAAGAAGTGACACAATCCGTGCTGCAAAGACACCTGGGCTGTTTTATACCCCAGAGGCAAACATGCGTATCACCTCTGGGATCCAAGGGCGGTAAACCCAGACTAATCACAGGTCTCAGGAACCAGATTGTGACTAAAGAAACCATTGGAAATATCAAGTGTGGTTTTAAACTTTTTATGAACAATATTATTAATCAGTGCTGTACTATGTGTATTCTGGACAGCAAAAGAGCGGGTATGACTATTCAAATCCCGATAATCCAATACAATACGATAAGACTAATCAGGTTTTGAAAATGGGAAAAGAGGATTATTCATCTGTGATACACAGGGTTCAATTACTCCCTGGTATTCCAATTGAGTAAGAATGTCTTTAATGGCTGCATTGGGGTCACGTTTAATTGGATACTGCAGCTGAGGCTGCGGAGTGAAACATATAGGAATAACATGCAAAGGGGAATCCTTATACCAACCAGCTAGGTTGTGATATAAAGCGGGAGCTAAAGCAAGGGCCCATTCAGAAGCATATGCTTGTTGAACTGCGTCTGGAACTAGATGCGAAAATGAAGGAAGGATAACAACCTCCGCCAGAAGAATATCATATGAAGAAGTCAAATTGTCCTCAAAGATAGCTGAACGTCTAAGTGATAGTGTCTGTCAGGGGGAGCAATGCGGGTGTCCGCAGTCTCTACCATGAGAAATGTTTCAGTTGCTCCTGCCTCCAGATGCTGGCAGAAGGTCTTGCACACTATGGTGACTTCTGCCGTGCTGTCAAGGAGAGTCACTGCCCAGTTCCTGTCCAGGAGAAGGGTCCTCACAATCTGGGGCATATTTAGCTGTCAAGGCTGCAACTTTCTTCTTCTGAAAAGGGGGCTTATAAGGAGGTGGGTGATCCTACTTCTTGATCTTTATGTCAAAAGAGTGTTGTGTGTCCCATTTAGGCTGCATGTACTCTCCTTGTCTGCGATCAGAATGCCCTCCTCTGTTATACTTCTAATCAGACGAGTACTGAAAGGAACAAGGAGAACCGGGATCAGGAATCTGATATTGATCAGGAGTTATAATCTGAGAGCAGTCATGAAAATCGTAACACCATTCAGATGACTCCAGGGGTGACGAACCACCATGAGGTCTACCTTTTTGTTGTGGTTGTTTAGCTTTATCCCATGTTTTCCTTCGAAAATCACAGCCAGTGCAAGCATCTTTGTCAGAAACTGGATTTACAAGTGTCGAAACAGAAGGTCTGGTCCCCAAACTATTACATCCTAAGGACGTATATCCCTGAGAAATGATAATAGGCAACACACATTCACAGGCAGCAATAGCCAAGACGCTGGCATATAGCCAAAGAAGCTGCTTCACCTTTAACACTAGGAAGAATCATTTCGGACACAACTTGAAAATTTCCAACAAGTTTCATCCCCACATCGAGGGCAGGACTTGCCCCTTGTTCATTCTGTATCGTTTTGAGGACATTCGGCAGAACGCCCATCGAGGGAGTGCCATAACAGACAGTATTAATTGTGTCAAAGACAGTCCTCCAGGTGTTGCAGTCTGCTAAAGGGGGAACCATACCATTACGCAAACACATGGTTAGAATTCTATCTTTCTTGTGGTCCTGTAAGGGGAAGCACAGCATAAAGTTGATCAATTTTCTGGGCAATCCAAAAGGGAATGTCCTATCGATTAATTGGGTGTTTGCCCATAACCGAATGTACAATGACCGGACTAATAACAAGTCCTACAGCTTGTTGTACTTGAGTAGGTGCACCATTTCTAGTAGGACCAGCCAGAAAGACATGGGAAACAAATTGCATTAAGCGTTGATATAAAATAACAGCCTGGTTATACAACACATGCGCTTCTGCCAAATTTAGTTCAGTGAAATTCGGGTAGGGCGTAAAGCCTGCAAGGGTAGGCCAGGTGGCCCCGTCAGTACTTAAGGAGCCCTTCCAAACAATGCCGGGGACATGGGGAAGCGCGCCATTAAACCAAGTCTGGTGTTCCCAGACCGTAAGAGGAACTTCAAGAAGTGCATACGAATGATAAAGGTTCGGTGCTGCAAGGTGATCCCTAAAAACTGTGGAGTATTAAGCCCAAACAACATGGATGTCTCCGTAGAATGGTGCGAGGGTATTGTGGACAAGCTCAGGGTTCCCACAAATAAGTACCTGACCAAACGTTGGCGGCACCATGTTGCAGGGATTCTGCTGTGGAACAGAACTATGCTAGTGCCTGACCAGAACACAATAATTGTTGTTTGACCTTGCCGGCTGTGTTCAGACTAAATCCCAGGAAAGAACAAATCGTAAAAACAACAGCAGGTTCTATGTGAAAACACAATGTGGCACAAAGGCAAACATGTTTATATCGTAACATGTGCAAAGCTAATGCGGCCTGTGCCGAGCACAGTTCGGCTAACCTAGGGAAAACTATGATGGGGCTGGATGGAACACATGAGAGTATAAGCTCTTGTCAAATGCGTCTTTAAAGATTTGATTCAACTCGGACAACAGATTCTACATTTGTTTCCCATCTATAGAGGTTTGTGGGTGATGCAGAAGCTCCACTGTGCCTATCACCTACCAGTAGTGGGTGCAGTGGAAAGGCGACTGACTAACCGTTTTTGAATTCATGCACTTTCATTGACTTTGCTGGCAATAAGCTGTACCTTGATTGATTTATTAAATTAGGAATCCATTGCCATTACTGATGATTGATGCTCTGCTGCCACAGTACTGCAAGAAACAAACAGAGGTACTGCATTGTCTTCATCTCCAGGGATTGCAGGCTGATACAACGCTGATTGAGCACACTGTTCAACTGGTACTGCAGCAACAGATCAACAATTTCAATGAAGAGCTGCCTGCTCCCTTAGACACAAAACAGGTTACAATTTAAGGTCTGAAAAGCCTGTTTTTTTGCAACCAATGATCAGTTAAGATCTCAATAGAATGTGCGTGCAAGTACTGGTGACCTTTGACACATGTAATGGCTGATACCTCCGCAAGGCAATATAGGAAATGGCTCTGGGCAGTAGAAGTGTTGTGCACCCCATTGCTGGCCAAAAAAATGACAGTACTACTCATCGTGTTCAAAGATCATATAAAGAGCCTAGAGACTGGTGACAGCGAAGGGATTTTGAAGGTCTCTGAAATATCATATGACAATTTGCAGGAATGGGCTTAGTTGAGACAGAAATATGATGCAAATAAGTTTGTTAGATTGTCAGAAAAATATGTTGCAGTCCTCATTGTCTCTAAATCATACGTTTGCACACATCGACCTTTCAGCACTGAAGATAAGATGACATATAGACGAGTCTGGCGGTCCTCGGACCGCAGAGTCGTGGTGGCTCAGCGGTGGCAGATCCAGCCACCACCACACCGGAAGTCTGACTGCCCGATTATGACTCGGGCAGCTGGACCTCACTGTGCCCCCCTGTGTGCATGCACATAGGTTCCTGCAGGAACCTTGTGAGGCGTTCCCATTGCAGTGCCTTTTTTAAAAAGCACCACCGCCTTTGAAAGGGCACCGCAGGGGGAACCACCATGCCGCCTGCCTGCCAGATCAGTGAAAAGTAGTGATCTGACAGGCGGGCAGGCGGAGGCGACCTGCAGCCAAGGGTGGGGCAGCACCACTCTGCTGAAAGGTCGCAATAGGGCCCATAGTGTGGTGCCTTTAACAAGAGCTGTGAGTTGTGTTTTCTTTCACAGAAAATGCTTTCTGGTCTAGGACAGTATAACATATCAGTGAAAACACATCAGGGATATGTTAGAAGGGGACCACATAAAAAAATAAATATCACCTCTTGCATAACAAGGGATACCAAACCAGAAAAACTACCACTCAGATGAAGAAGAGGAGAAATGCAATCTTATTGATTACTTGATACACTTAACCTGAAAGAAACCTCCAGATAGAAATATGTACATGGGAAATAGTACCTACCAACATTACATACATTTACATTCCTCCATTGGGAAGGAAGGAAAGGTTGAGGGGTTGTCTCCAGAGGTAATTGTATATAAGGGGATGTAGTTTGGATGTGGAAAATCAGCTTACTTTTATCTGCCCTGGGGTTGGAATGGAAGTTGCTACATATCTTTTGTTACACCCAGGATGTTCCATGTTCAAAATTTGCCTGAAGAAAGGCCTGGAGCAAGCAAGGGAATGATTAAGCATGGGAGAATGGCCAGTTGGTTTAGTAGCATACTCACAGGCCTAGGAATAATAATACCACCACTAGGAATGTCTCATAAGAGTCATAGGATAAATGAGGTAGCAAGGTTGATTGAGGGCTTGTCGGATGACACCTCAGCAGCCCCTTTGGAAATATCACAGATTAAATGACTGCAATGAGGACTGTGATTATACAGAACAAGATGTTATTAGATATTTTGCTTGCTAAGGAATGCAGAATATATCAGGTAGTGGGCCAAAAGTGTTGTGCCTACATAACGAACAACAGTGGCAACATTAGAAGAGACAATAAATAAGATCCATCATGGAAGTGGGGATGAAGAAATATACAGAAAGGAAGAATTATGGGATTCCATAGTTACCTGGTTGGGTGAATGGGGAACATGGATATTGGAAGGAATATTGATAGGACGTAGTACCTTGGTACTTCTTAGCATAATAATGACAGTTGTACCACAATGCACCCTAACTAGAATGTATAGGCCCAGGAAGGACATAGCAGAGCTTCCCATTGAGCAGGAAACAAGGAAAATGATGGGCAGTGAACTTGATTAAATGAGTGTCAGAGGAGTGAATGTGGAAACAATTTTATTTCAGGTTCCATCATGTGACACTCAATAGGAGCAAGCCTCCAGAAGAAGCACAGACTGTGGGCGTTTAGGTGAACTTGAACTGTCTGTATTTTTGCTGTAACTGCAAGGTCTAAGTCACAAGTGCATGTGACAAGCTGTTGCTATGCTTCTCTTGCAGATTTAATAAATTATTGCCCATGTATAACTAAGGACCATATTCTGATTATTGATTGAATAAATCAATGCAAAAACTTCTACTATTTCGCTGAGCAACTGGCTCTCATTGACTGTGTATCATTCGTGCAATATATGCAATATGTTTTATAATCTATAAAAACCCATGTTAACTTTGGTATTTTGATTGGGTCCATGTGACACTTGTCTCCTCTGCAACTGTTGAAAATAAGATACGTTGGAAATCTCACTGCCACAGGTCTTGTATTAATTTTATTCTTCCAAAATGCCTCATGGCACAAGGTGAAATAGACCTAATTGAAGGACAACTTCAGCTCCTTCTTTATAGTCCTCAGTATTCATTCTCCCACAGGAGAAATTCAGTGGTTAGACACAAAATTACCTAGTGTTTGCAAATCAGTTTTAGATTCAGTTCATGTGTAATGCTGATCAATTCTCCATGGATCAAGCTATAATCAGGAATGTGCTGGGCAGTCTGACTGGCAACTACTCTATGTGGGTTATGTCCCTTTTGGTGAATTTGCAGCATGTCTTGTTTTCTTCCTTTGTGGTATTTAAAAAAAAGGGTTTCATCTTCCTTTCTTGGGCGGGCAGACCGAGTATTCTTCTGAAGAAGCCAATCAAAACCTTACAAGCCACATATCCCATTTTAAACACCTGGTCACCACTTCAGACTGGTATGATTATGCTTTAGTCATAAGAATTCACACAATGACATCTTAGATGAGTTTGGCAGAGGTCTAATGCCACATGCCTGTGCAGAAGTAATTAATTTGGTGGTACAGATAGAAGTGAGAAAGAATGACAGATGGTTTGAACATAGATAACGGAACACCAGTGTTCGAAGAAACATGCCTTTGCATACACTTCCGACTGACAATGGACAAGAACCAATGCAGATAGCCTGCAGTCCAGATATCTCTTTACAGAAAGGGACTAGAGAAGCGTATCAAAGAGATGATTCATGCTCAGTTTACCAAATAACAACAAAAATCTGTAAATTCCCACATGACATCGCCTATCCGTAAGTAATGGACAAATATTATAATCAATCCTCATCCTCAACAACAGCTAATAGACATCAAAAAAGGAACCCCAATAATTGGACCTTTAGTTTTGATGAATGGAGGAGTAGTGGTGAGTCCTCTTCGAAAGACCGTGGCTGGTACGGTGACTCAATTCCCGCCTTTGCCCCTCCTCAATCGATAGATATTTATGACCCTGTTGAAGGCTACGGATGAAACGCATTGGTTTCGATGGTGATGTAAAGAAATAAATAATAAGGATTTTGCGATACCTGTTTGTGCATCTTTGCATCCTTGCCTCGATGCAAAGAGTGCGAGATTGGAGGCTGTAACGGAGATATATATATCTATACATACTGGTAAAACATGTTTGGCTCACCACCATCACCAAGAATGCTGTTTAAATATAACATACAACCTTATTTATGAAGAGGTTGTGGCAGGGGAAGAGTGAAGGAAAGACATTGGGAAGACAACAACCAGATTATCACCAAGAGCATGGCAAAGATCTGCAACTAAATCCAGCAGGAGAGCAACAATATAGTTTTGAATTTATCAGAAATACCACTCACGTACGCTCAAATAAAAGCCCTTGATAAAGGCCTGGGATTTGTTCTGGTCTCTAAGTTTAATTGATTTGGCCTCAGATGTGAATTGGCTGAATTTTGCAGAAAAATACAACTTTGTTTGCACTATTCGAATCTTACCATTCAGGGGATATCAGCATTGGTCTAAAGAATAAATCATTTTCCAATCGCCTCCTTGCAGTCTTCCACCTGAAGTAATGACATTCAAGTAATCGCTGGGAAAGGAGCTAGAAAGTACACCTATCCTAAGAGATACTGTTTCATTAAATCACATGAAGGGCGAACCCTTAGTCCTGTAAGGAACAGAGTAGCAACACTGAGATTACCATGAAGCCCGCAGACAAAGGCAGGGCCATAGAGGTTCAGTGTATTGTTGCCTTAAAACAAGAATGTCTCTGATTACTTGATGGCTCAGCTAATTATTTGACTCTATTCAATGATGCTACAGATGAACTTTTGAATAACCTTAAAATGTCTGTAGAAGAGGCCTTATCAAAAGACTGGATCACTAAAAATGAAGCTGATTTTACGCTACTAAAAACTGTAGCCATAACCAAAACTACGGGCCAGATGCACAAAGCATTTTTCCGGTCGCAAATGGCCCGATTCAGGGCCCCAAAGGACCCTTTCTGCTTTGAGAGTTTAAATAAAAATATTGTTTAAGAGCAGGCAGTTGTTCCACAGACCACTGCCTACTCTTAAAAAATGAAAGTGCAAAGTTTAATTCTTTCTTTTTAAATGTATTCGACTTTCCTTTAAGGAAAACAGGCTGCATTTAAAAAAAAAAAAAAGATTGCTTTATCCAAAAGCAATCACAGACATGGTGGTCTGATGACCTCAGCAGGCACCATCCCTGTGATGGTTGTGATTCCTATTGGGTCGCAAATTGAAAACCTACCTCGTTAATATTCATGAGGTAGGTCTATAACTGTACTGGGACTCTCCTTGGAGTAGCTATGTGCAATATTAATAGCCTATCATATCATTTGCGACCCACTCAGAGTCGCTAATGAAGCTCAAAAGAGTTTCATACAGTAGGAATACCGATTTCCTAATTGTGATTTGGAGATAATGGCAATTAGGAAATCGGTATTCCTAATGCTAGTACATTTAGCCCTAAGTTCCATATTTTTACATGCATCCCAAAATCCATAAGCCTGCACAACACTGGGGCGTCTAATAGTATCAGGGACAGGATCCATGTTGGAACCCTTACCAAGGTTCTATAACTGGTTCCTACGTCCTCTAGTAACAATGACACCTTCCTTTCAGTACATCTACCTATATGGTGTAGATATATTGACGATATATTTATCATTTGGCATGGCAATCGAGAACACGCTAACTAATTTGTTGAATGGATCAACATTAGGACCAGTGTCCCTGATTTACTCACACAATAAGTAACAAGGAGTTTGCATTTTTAGACCATTTGAATATACCCAAAAAGGTTCAACTTATGAATAATGTATACCATAAACCTACAGAGAAAAATAACAGTTTGAGATTTAACCACTATCTTCTTCTTGCCCTAAGAGAGATCCTCTCCTTTGGGCAATTTTTGCAACTTGGATGCAACTGCTCAGTAAAGGCGTATTTTGAGTCACAAGCAAATCAGTTATGAGACATAGACAATATCCTAAATAGATAATTCAGGAGGCTCGAAAACATGCCCTTAACAATAATAGCAAGTCTCTACTTGAAAGTCACCCACGTGTTGCTAATTAAAGGTTAGCCTGTGTAACAACCTACACATCCATCCTCAAGGTAAAAAAAATCATCAACAATCGGTGCCTGTTTCACAGGCAATATGACATTAGAAAACTGCTTGTCCACAACAAAAAAGATCATAACCACCTTGTTCCACTCTATGGGGATGCCATCAGTATCATGTGGGAATTGTACTGCTTGCCCATTAACAAAACCAACAACCAATGTAAATTTAGGACTTCAAAAACCATGCAGCCTTACTAAACATACCAGCTGTAATTTGGAGAATGTAATCTAGCTGACTATATCTATCCATCCAAACTCTGGGGGTCATTATGTTAGCGGTGAACCCGCCACCGGCAGCCTGCCGGTGGCGGGTTCACCGCCATATTGCGGCTAAATACCGCCCGCCAGATAAGGATGGCGGGCGGTGGGCTGGCGGATGGAAAGTCCGTCCGCCATGGGTCCGACACAGGCAAACGTTACGATTGCCTGTCGGACCCGGCCAGCATACCTAGAATGGGTAGCAGGCACCGCCCGCCACAGTAGGATGCTGCATCAAGCCAGCCTTTCAATGGCGATTCAACCACCATTCAAAGGCTGGTGGGGATGTACTTTGGGGGCCCGTTGCGGGCCCCCTTGTGCAGGAGCATGGAAATTGTGCACTTGGGGGGCACCTATGGTGCCCCCCTACAGTACCCTGCACCAGGTGGAAGGCACCACGTGGTGCCTGCTATGTAGTGCAGGGAAATGCACAATATGCATTTTTGCCATTGTGGCGGATGCTGCAGCCAGCAGCACCCGCCGCAATGGTAAACATGCATGATGCGACCGCCACAGTGGCGGTCGCATTATAATTGCATGTGCGGGACTGCCACCATATGGGCGGGCGGGCCCAATTCCCGGGATGATGGCGGACTGACTTAAATCTGTCCACCATCATAATCACCCCCTCTGTTATGTAGGCATGGCAGCTAGGAATGTTTGCATAAAAACTAAGTATCAAAATACAATCAGCTGTAAATGTTGTGCAACAAGAAAGACCTGCTATTACCTTGAGAAGGGACACAGAGATAATGACAAGGAATGGATGATGTTGAAAAACCCACAGTTACACAACAGAAAGTTAACATCACTAAAATACTTCCTGAGAAGGAACAGTATTGGGTATACAAAACTCATACCCATAAGTAAATGCCTCTTTTTGTATGTTCACCCCCACAATTTTGGACTGATGCGGCTGGTTTACCAACTCTGAGAGTGCACTGAGGCCTGCTAATCAGACCTCAGTGCCAGTATTCTAACCCATTGCAAAGTGTATGCCAAATTGGCTATCCCCAATTGGCAAGGACTGACTTACTTATAAGTCCGTAGTGTATGGTACCCTGGGTACCTAGGGCATATAAGGCAGAGAGTCCACCCAGGGCTGCAGCACTGTTTATGCCACCCTGTGTTTGACTATGTACAAAATTGCTCTCAGTCTGCCACTGCAGACTGGAAGGACAGTGGTAACACTGCTAGTTCTACTTTGCCATTTATGGCAAAGCGCCGACTTCCCTTAACTATATATGTAAGTCTCTTCTTAGGAAGGTCTATAGAGCCCAAAGGCATGGAACTGCATTTTAACTAGGACATATATTTTTATAAATGCCTTAACAGCAATATTTCAACATTTTTGTTTTGCCGTGGAAAGGCTAGTAACCCCATTGGCTAACACAGGGTTACCGGCTGACCCCTCAGCCTGGCTAACTTATGAATGAG
Organism: Calotriton arnoldi; assembly: GCA_963921515.1. Lineage (NCBI taxonomy): Eukaryota > Metazoa > Chordata > Amphibia > Caudata > Salamandridae > Calotriton > Calotriton arnoldi. Next base: position 44,703 of record CAWUFW010022451.1, on the reverse strand, counting down.
AATACCTAGCTGGGTCCTGTAAGGTGTCAAATTAACCGTGGCATTAAACCTGACCTGATGCCTAGGTCAAATTTAATACCACTATTAAAGAAATGCAACTTTTAGAAAGTTGCCACTCTGTGACCTAGTTGTCCAGTAGCCTCATACCGGCACCGGTCATCAGACAGCATTCTGCCCATCTGGGGAGTAGTGTGAATGACTCCCAGGTTTAGGAACAATAGCAGCCTGCTACAGGGCGAGGTGTTACCTCCCCTTTGCAGGAAGAAACTCAGGGTGTTAGCCTAAAAGGTGAGATTCAAAGGCAAATCCGCCTTTGGTGGGAGATGGTACAAAAAACAATGGTCCTGGACCTTTCTTTGCACATAAATTCCTTTTATAAACAATTATCATTCAATAAAGACTCAGAGCATACAACCAGTCAGCTCACGGTTAAATAGAACCGAATTAATTAAGATACTCAGATGTGCAACAACCATTTGGTTTCCAAAAAGGCATATATTTATTAATCACAAAATTAAGTCAAAAGGACGATAAATATTTCATTTAACTATAGTTTTTTAAAAAGGAAGAAAAAAGGGGTTGCTCCAAGGGAACGTGCGAGAGAAGGTGCTCTGGTGTGGAGTGAGTAAGAAGAAAGGGAAAGAATCCCAAACAGAATCAGAAAGCAAGGAATAATAGAATTCTGAATGTGATTGATAATCAATAGTCAATCTCCGAGGCCTGGCCAGTATTGGTTCATTGTACAAATGTTTTGTTCAGCACAATTCACAAACAATAAAGAGATATATCATCTTTAGCAGGATTGTGGAAGGGACATGTGGTCCAGGCCGGTTGTGGGTAGGCGTCGACGTTTCGACCCGACTTGTGGGCAAAGGAGGGTAATTTTAACATCAGCCTGCGGGTCTTCTTCAGGACAGGGGGAAGGGAAGCAACCCTAAAGAATAAAATAGGGGGCAAATTACTAAATTGCCTGATGGTGCTAGACACATTTAATTGTGAATAGGTCTGTCTTTCCAACCTAAACGGGATGTTGGTAGATGTAGCTCCCGGTATGGCCACCTGAGATAGGGCGAAAGTAAAAGGGGGAAGTGCACATCAGAAGGATGTTCTAAGTACCACGATGAGATAGTAAAGATTACTTAAGGATAAAAATGATTAAAAATGGTGGGCTCACCCGCCTCAATGTTGTGGGTAGGTACCAGTTGGCCCCTCAAGAGTCCAAATTTTAGGAAGAGTGATCCTCATCTACAGGTAAATATGAGCATTTTAGTGATAAGTACTCTAGGCTGATAGCGTGGTAGTGCTAGGCCTTACTGAAATAAATTTACTTACCCGCATATATAGCGGTGTAGGGAAGAAATTAATCAGTATTCAATTCAAGAATTAAATCAGCAACTAAAAAAGAGAAAAGGAAACAAAACATATAATGGGTGATTTCCAAAGCTACATAGTAGCCCGTTATCTAGTCTCACCCCTCGTGGGCCCATGTCTACCTTAAACGCATGTAGCGTGGTCCTCTCTCAGACGCAGAATCGTCAGAAGTGAGCCGAGTAAGCGGAGAACCTTAATGAGGCTCGGTGATGCGAGGACGTTCAACCAGACGTACCAATTGCGTCCGACTCACGTTAACAAAACCGACCCGCGGTAGCAGGTCGGTGGCTATCATGGAAAAAAGACTCTGTTACTAAGCATGACTGGGTTAATCGGCCGTGCAGCACGTTCATGTGGTAATTAACCTATGTCCAGAAAGGCGCCGAAGAGTGGTAGAACAAGGAAACTAATAAGTATTTGTACAGATAAACTAAGGAAGCGAGGGCGTCAGTTCCCGATCACATAGTCTGAACTGGCATAATCTACAAAACTTGTCAGTATGTATATACATTCACAATAATGTACATTACAACAGACGATGTACACTGAACATAGTACATACATAAATTACATCACAAAAGTGTACATGAAATCACGTCACGATAAAAACAATGAAATTGAATTACAAAATTAAACCTGGATATAAAAGCAGTGAAATAACAAGAGTGGTGATTGTTAAATTGATTAAACCTCCATGTCCGTGGAGGATACAACACTGATCCTCAATTTCACAATGATAATAATATTGATATGTAGTGTGCACAAGGGTAAACGTCAATTGCTATGACAAGCAAAATGCACTGTGGATGTGCAACAGCCCCCCAGAAACATATTATGGACCTACAAATTAATGGAAAGCAACCATATCATCCATTATTCAGGAATGACACCTGCCTGGTGATTTCCTCATACTCATTGAGGCCTCTCGCCACAGTATCATAAAGGTGTATCCATCTGCACTCACGGATATTAAGGATGTTGGAAAAGTCTCCTCCCCTTGGATTGGCTTTGACTTTCTCCATCACCCACCATGTGAGACTTTCTGGTGTGTGTCCAAATGTTCTAAAGTGCTCAACAAGGGGTGCGCCCTTGCAACCTGGCAACGTATGTGACTGCAGTGTTGCAAAATGCGTGTCTTAACCTTTTGTATGGTCTGGCCAATATATAAAAATTTGCAAGGGCATGTTATGGCATAAACCACTCCAGTGGAATTACAGTTTGTGTGGTCTTGTAATGTGTGCGTGTGGTTATTGTGAGTGAATTGGTTCAGTTCCTTGACCATGGAGCACACCTTACATTGTCCGCACTTATGGTGGCCCTTCACTGGGGGGATATCCCATAGGGTGGTTTGTAGAGCCCTCGGTTCAGTGGGCAACAGAGACTTGACTACGTAGTCTCTCACATTCTTTCCTTTCCTGAAAGCATGCATGGGAGGCGGCACACCCCCAAGTTCATCCGCCACCAGATGCCAGTGACGGTTCACGATTTTCTTAATCATATTGCTTTTTGTACAAAAACTGGTAACACACACTAAGGGCTCCTGGTCACTGGTACTTTTCTGTCTGGGTTCCAGGAGGGACTCCTTGTGGTTAAACCACGCACGTTTGCGTGCTTTCTTCAGTAGTCTTGCGAAGTAGGCCCTTTCCGACAAGCGGGAAAACAAGTCCGTCGATTCCTCAAAATAATCCTCCTTCTTGGAGCAGTTCCTACGCAACCTCAAGAATTGGCCAAAAGGTAAATTATCCCTGAGGTTGCGTGGATGATGACTTGTGTAACGTAAAAGAGTATTATTTTCACTTGATTTCCTATATAAACACGTATATAGTCTATCCTGGTCAGCTTTAATAGTGATATCTAAAAAATTAACCAGCACTTTGCTGAATTCTAATGAAAATTGGATGTCCTCAGAACAGCTATTAAGCCAAGTATGGAAATCCTTCAATTGGTCATCACTACCTTCCCATATGACCAAGACGTCATCTATATAGCGGCGCCATAGTTCAATGCATTGGCTATAGGCGTTATGTTTGCTAAGGACGTGAGTATGTTCAAAATCGTCCATATAGATGATGGCTAGATTGGGCGCAAATCTAGCCCCCATCGCGACTACTTTAGTTTGTAAGTAGAAGTCCCCCTGAAAGACAAAAAAGTTTTTTGTCATGGCAATGTCCAAAAGTTCAATGATAAAATCGGTAGGGACCCGGTGTGGTTTCGGGCATTCTTCCAGGGCTTTTTGGATTACCGTAAGTGCTGCTCCCCGGGGAATATTGGTGTACAACGACGTTATATCCATGGTGGCCAGAAGATTGTTACTGACATTGTATGGTCGATTGTCCACCAATTTGATAGTTTGCATCATGTCTCTAAGGTATGTTGCAGTATTTTCAGCGATGGGTTTGAGAAACACATCTATGAATTTACATAGTGGCTCCAAATCTGAACCAGAGCCGAAGATGATGGGTCTTCCGGGTGGGTTGTGCATACGTTTATGAATTTTAGGAAGTGTATACATGGTGGGTATCCTAGGGTATTTATTATTGAGGTACTCATACTCTTGTTTGCTTATGAAACCCTCCTCTAAGCCTCTGAGGGTAATGTGCCTGATGGTCTCAGCAATATCTTTCGTGGGGTCAGTTCTAGGTTTCTTATAACTCCATTGTACTCCCAGTTGGGCCAGAATCTCTTTCTTGTAATCCTCTGTGTCTTGAATAACAATCACCCCACCCTTGTCGGTGTTGTATCCTCCAAGGACGTTGAGGTTTAATCAATTTAACAATCACCACTCTTGTTATTTCACTGCTTTTATATCCATGTTTAATTTCGTAATTCAATTTCATTGTTTTTATCGTGACGTGATTTCATGTACACTTTTGTGATGTAATTTATGTATGTACTATGTTCAGTGTACATCGTCTGTTGTAATGTACATTATTGTGAATGTATATACATACTGACAGGTTTCGTAGATTATGCCAGTTCAGACTATGTGATCGGGAACTGACGCCCTCACTTCCTTAGTTTATCTGTACAAATACTTATTGGTTTCCTTGTTCTACCACTCTTGGGCGCCTTTCTGGACAGAGGTTAATTACCACATGAACGTGCTTCACAGCCGATTAACCCAGTCATGCTTAGAAACAGAGTCTTTTTTGCATGATAGCCGCCAGACCTGCTGCCGCGGGTCGGTTTTGTTAACGTGAGTCGGACGCAATTGGTACGTCTGGTTGAACGTCCTCGCGTCACAGAGCCTCCTTAAGGTTCTCGGCTTACTCGGCTCACTTCTGACGATTCTGCGTCTGAGAGAGGACCACGCTACACGCGTTTAAGGTAGACATGGGCCCGCGAGGGGTGAGACTAGATAACGGGCTACTATGTAGCTTTGGAAATCACCCATTATATGTTTTGTTTCCTTTTCTCTTTTTTAGTTGCTGATTTAATTCTTGAATTGAATACTGATTAATTCCTTCCCTACACCGCTATATGTGTGGGTAAGTCAATTTATTTCAGTAAGGCCTAACACTACCACGATATCGGCCTTGAGTACTTATCACTAAAATACTCATATTTACCTGGAGATGAGGATCACTCTTCCTACAATTTGGACTCTTGAGGGGCCAACTGGTACCTACCCACAACAGTGAGGCGGGTGAGCCCACCATTTTTAATCATTTTTATCCTTAATGTATTTTTACTATCTCATCGTGGTACTTAGAACATCCTTCTGATGCACACTTCCGCCTTTTCTTTTGCCCTATCTCAGGTGGCCATCCCGGGAGCTACATCTACCAACATCCCGTTTAGGTTGGTAAGACAGGCAGATTCACAATTAAATGTGTCTAGTATCATCAAGCAATTTAGTAATTTGCCCCCTATTTTATTCTTTAGGATTGCTTCCCTTCCCCCTGTCCTGAAGAAGACCCACAGGCTGAGGTTAAAATTACCCTCCCTTGCCCACAAGTCGGGTTGAAACGTCGACGCCTACCCACAACCGGCCTGGACCACATGTCCCTTCCACTATCCTGCTAAAGATGATATTTCTCTTTATTGTTTGTGAATTGTGCTGAACAAGACATTTGCACAATGAACCAATACTGGCCAGGCCTCGGAGATTGACTATTGATTATCAATCACATTCAGAATTTTATTATTCCTTGCTTTCTGATTCTGTGTGGGATTCTTTCCCTTTCTTCTTACTCACTCCACACCAGAGCACCTTCTCTCGCACGTTCCCTTGGAGCAACCCCTTTTTTCTTCCTTTTTAAAAAACTATAGTTAAATGAAATATTTATCGTCCTTTTGACTTAATTTTGTGATTAATAAATATATGCCTTTTTGGAAACCAAATGGTTGTTGCACATCTGAGTACCTTAATTAATTCGGTTCTATGTAACTGTGAGCTGACTGGTTGTATGCTCTGAGTCTTAATTGAATGATAATTGTTTATAAAAGGAATTTATGTGCAAAGAAAGGTCCAGGACCATTGTTTTTTGTACCATTTGACACCCAGGTCCAAGGACTTTTGTTTCGGTTACCCCATTTATTATAATGGCTACCTTGTGCAGGTATTACCTGCGAGGGTTCACTTTTGTTATTGTAAATTGTTAAAGTTTATATGTATTGTTGTTGTCTTTCCCTACTCTGAATTTTTCGTTATAACTCAGTTAATTTATGTTCTAAAAAAATTTCTTTGATTTGGATCTTGCATAAACTAATCTATAGAGAAACTCTGGCATATAGTGAAGAGTACATTGATCGACTGTTGCAGGCCCAGGGCGGCATCGGTTTCTTAGGGACAACTACACCCTACATAGACCTTACTCTGAATGAAAAGATAAATAAGTTGGAAAGACTAGAAAAGAAATTGATCCGGACAAGACTTCATGGACATGTTTTAAGTAAATATTTGCAGTCCAATGTCATACCCGTGGGTCTACAAGTGAGGAATGAGCCTGCTATATTTGTTGACAACCCAAAGTTTAAAGAGAACTTCAGTTTTGTGTCCAATAACTGCTCCAGGCACTGGATGGTGCTTGGTATTGAGACTGCCCTAGAAGAGGTAGAACGGTTGATAAAAGAGATAGCGGAACTCAAGAAAGAAATATCTGATGATAAAGCACTTACTAATGCCAAGGAGGCATTAGAGAGGCTTGAAAGAACTATCAGGGACTTTGATCCGTATACACAAACCAGTAAGCTAGACAAACTAGCAAAAGATATCAAGTTTTATGATAAGAAGTCAACTTACCCCTATTTACCGGAAGGATATTACGTGAAGGAGTCACAAGGAAGATTCTCAACTAGAGGCAGGTGGGGTTTTAGGAGATATACCACCTTCTCGGACTCATCTGCAGCAAGTGGATCTGACAGTGAGGCAGACAGACCGGGTCGCAGCTCAGGCACACACAATCCAGGCCAGTCATACACAGTTCAAAGCCAAGAAACAGGTACACTTCCCACAGGAGAATCACGGGGAAATACAAACCCGACGGCAACATTACAGGTGGTAGAATACACATCTGTCAACCCTGACAACCCTATAGTGAACCTATCAGGATATGTCTTCAAATCAGATGAACAGAAGATCCTTGAAAAGGGCTTATCATTTGTACCCACTTCACTTCCTAACACATTGAATCTCAAGGTTGAGCTACACCAGTTTTTTAGGAAGGTACGTCTCAAACAATATTTCAACAAAATTCCCTTTCAACCTACTTTTTTGGGCACTGGTCTCCGACCACCATCTAAATTTATCCCTCCCACGCATTTAATGTCACATAAGATTCTGGCATATGAACAGGTGGTCATGCCGGATATTACCAATTCTTTGTCCCAGAGACAGTATGTGAAGTATAACACCACTAGATCAGAATGCCTAGCCTTAGAATCACTCAAGAGTAATGCCTATATAGTCATCAAACCCTCCGACAAGGGTGGGGCGATTGTTATTCAAGACAAAGAGGATTACAAGAAAGAGATTCTGGCCCAACTGGGAGTACAAGGGAATTATAAGAAACTTAGAACGGACCCCACGAAAGAGATTGCTGAGACCATCAGGCACATTACCCTCAGAGGCTTAGAGGAGGGTTTCATAAGCAAACATGAGTATGAGTACCTCAATAATAAATACCCTAGGATACCTACCATGTATACACTTCCTAAAATTCATAAACGTAAGCACAAACCACCCAGAAGACCCATCATCTCTGGCTGTGGTTCAGTTTTGGAGCCACTATGTAAATTCATAGTTGTGTTTCTCAAACCCATCGCTGAAAATACTACAACTTACCTTAGAGACATGATGCAAATTATAAAATTGGTGGACAATCGACCATACAATGTCAGTAACAATCTTCTGACCACCATGGATATAACGTCGTTGTACACCAATATTCCCCAAGGGAGCAGCACTTACGGTAATCCAAAAAGCCCTGGAAGAACGCCCGAGACCACACCGGGTCCCCACCAATTTTATCATTGAACTTTTGGACATTGCCATGACAAAAAACTTTTTTGTCTTTTAGGGGGACTTCTACTTAAAACTAAAGGAGTCGCGATGGGGGCTAGCTTTGCGCCCAATCTAGCCATCATCTATATGGACGATTTTGAACATACTCACGTCCATAGCTAACATAACCCCTATAGCCAATACATTGAACTATGGCGCCGCTATATAGATGACGTCTTGGTCATATTGGAAGGTAGTGATGACCAATTTCAAGGATTTCCATACTTGGCTTAATAGCTGTTCTGAGGACATCCAATCTTCACTAGAATTCAGCAAAGTGCTGGTTAATTTTTTAGATATCACTATTAAAGCTGACCAGGATAGACTATATACGTGTTTATATAGGAAATCAAGTGAAAATAATACTCTTTTACGTTACACAAGTCATCATCCACGCAACCTCAGGGATAATTTACCTTTTGGCCAATTCTTGAGGTTGCGTAGGGACTGCTCCAAGAAGAAGGATTATTTTGAGGAATCGACAGACTTGTTTTCCCGCTTGTCGGAAAGGGGCTACCCCACAAGACTACTGAAGAAAGCACGCAAACGCGTGTGGTTTAACCACAGAGAGTCCCACCTGGAACCCAGACAGAAAAGTACCAGTGACCAGGAGCCCTTAGTGTGTGTTACCAGTTTTTGTACAAAAAGCAATATGATTAAGAAGATCGTGAACCGTCACTGGCATCTGGTGGCGGATGAACTTGGGGGTGTGCCGCCTCCCATGCATGCTTTCAGGAAAGGAAAGAATATGAGAGACTACGTAGTCAAGTCTCTGTTGCCTACTGAACTGAGGGCTCAACAAACCACCCTATGGGATATCCCCCCACTGAAGGGCCACCATAAGTGCGGACAATGTAAGGCGTGCTCCATGGTCAGGGAACTGAACCAATTCACTCACAGTAACCACACGCACACATTACAAGACCGCACAAACTGTAATTCCACTGGAGTGGTTTATGCCATAACATGCCCTTGCAAATTGTTTTATATTTGCCAGACCATACAAAAGGTTAAGACACGCATTTTGCAACACTGCAGTCGCATATGTTGCCAGGTACAGGGCGCACCCCTTGTTGAGCACTTTAGAACATTTGGACACAAACCAGAAAGTCTCAGGTGGTGGGTGATAGAGAAAGTCAAAGCCAATCCAAGGGGAGGAGACTTTTCCAACATCCTTAATATCCGTGAGTGCAGATGGATACACCTTTTTGATACTGTGGTGATAGGCCTCAATGAGTATGAGGAAATCACCAGGCAGGTGTCATTCCTGAATAATGGATGATATGGTTGCTTTCCATTAATTTGTAGGTCCACAATATGTTTCTGTGGGTCTGTTGCACATCCACAGTGCATTTTGCTTGTCATAGCAATTGACGTTTACCCTTGTGTACACTACATATCAATATTATTATCATTGTGAAATTGAGGATCAGTATTGTATCCTCCACGGACGTGGAGGTTTAATCAATTTAACAATCACCACTCTTGTTATTTCACTGCTTTTATATCCATGTTTAATTTCGTAATTCAATTTCATTGTTTTTATCGTGATGTGATTTCATGTACACTTTTGTGATGTAATTTATGTATGTACTATGTTCAGTGTACATCATCTGTTGTAATGTGCAATATTGTGAATGTATATATACTGACAAGTTTTGTAGATTATGCCAGTACAGACTATGTGATCGGGAACTGACGCCCTCACTTCCTTAGTTTATCTGTACAAATACTTATTGGTTTCCTTGTTCTACCACTCTTGGGCGCCTTTCTGGATAGAGGTTAATTACCACATGAACGTGCTTCACAGCCGATTAACCCAGTCATGCTTAGTAACAGAGTCTTTTTTCCTTGATAGCCGCCCGACCTGCTACCGTGGGTCAGTTTTGTTAACGTGAGTCGGACGCAATTGGTATGTCTGGTTGAACGTCCTCACGTCACCGAGCCTCCTTAAGGTTCTCGGCTTACTCGGCTCACTTCTGACGATTCTACGTCTGAGTTAGGACCACGGTACACGCGTTTAAGGTAGACATGGGCCCGCGAGGCGTGAGACTAGATAACGGGCTACTATGTAGCTTTGGAAATCACCCGTTATATTTTTTGTTTCCTTTTCTCTTTTTTAGTTGCTGATTTAATTCTTGGATTGAATACTGATTAATTCCTTCCCTACACCGCTATATATGCGGGTAAGTAAATTTATTTCAGTAAGGCCTAGCACTACCAGGCTATCGGCCTAGAGTACTTATCACTAAAATACTCATATTTACCTGTAAATGAGGATCACTCGTCCTACAATTTGGACTCTTGAGGGGCCAACTGGTACCTACCCACAACATTGAGGCGGGTGAGCCCACCATTTTTAATAATTGTTATCCTTAATTAATCTTTACAATCTCATTGTGGTACTTAGAACATCCTTCTGATGTGCACTTCCGCCTTTTCTTTCACCCCATCTCAGATGGCCATACCGCGAGCTACATCTGCCAACATCCCGTTTAGGTTGGTAAGACAGACGTATTCGCAATTAAATGTGTGTAGCACCATCAGGCAATTTAGTAATTTGCCCCCTATTTTATTCTTTAGGGTTGGTTCCCTTCCCCCTGTCCTGAAGAAGACCCGCAGGCTGAGTTTAAAATTACCCTCCCTTGACCACAAGTCGGGTCGAAACGTCGACACCTACCCACAACTGGCCTGGACCACATGTCCCTTCCACTATCCTGCTAAAGATGATATATCTCTTTATTGTTTGTGAATTGTGCTGAACAAGACATTTGTACAATGAACCAATACTGGCCAGGCCTCGGAGATTGACTATTGATTATCAATCACTTTCAGAATTTTATTATTCCTTGCTTTCTGATTCTGTTTGGGATTCTTTCCCTTTCTTCTTACTCACTCCACACCAGAGCACCTTCTCTCGCACGTTCCCTTGGAGCAACCCCTTTTTTCTTCCTTTTTAAAAAACTATAGTTAAATGAAATATTTATCGTCCTTTTGACTTAATTTTGTGATTAATATATATATGCCTTTTGGAAACCAAATGGTTGTTGCACATCTGAGTATCTTAATTAATTCGGTTCTATGTAACCGTGAGCTGACTGGTTGTATGCTCTGAGTCTTTATTGAATGATAATTGTTTCTAAAAGGAATTTATGTGCAAAGAAAGGTCCAGGACCATTGTTTTTGTACCATTCGACACCCAGGTCCAAGGACTTTTGTTTCGGTTTCTCCATTTATTATAATGGCTACCTTGTGCAGGTATTACCTGCGAGGGTTCACTTTTGTTATTGTAAATTGTTAAAGTTTATATGTATTGTTGTTGTCTTTCTATATGTGGAATTTTTCGTTATAACTCAGTTAATTTATATTCTAAAAAAATTTCTTTGATTTGGATCTTGCATAAACTAATCTAAGATATGTCTGATAGAGAAACTCTGGCATATAGTGAAGAGTACATTGATCGACTGTTGCAGGCCCAGGGCGGCATCGGTTTCTTAGGGACAACTACACCCTACATAGACCTTACTCTGAATGAAAAGATAAATAAGTTGGAAAGACTAGAAAAGAAATTGATCCGGACGAGACTTCATGGGCATGTTTTAAGTAAATATTTGCAGTCCAATGTCATACCCGTGGGTCTACAAGTGAGGAATGAGCCTGCTATATTTGTTGACAACCCAAAGTTTAAAGAGAACTTCTGTTTTGTTTCCAATAACTGCTCCAGGCACTGGATGGTGCTCGGTATTGAGACTGCCCTAGAAGAGGTAGAACAGTTGATAAAAGAGATAGCGGAACTGAAGAAAGAAATATCTGATGATAAAGCACTTACTAATGCCAAGGAGGCATTAGAGAGGCTTGAAAGAACTATCAGGGACTTTGATCCGTATACACAAACCAGTAAGCTAGACAAACTAGCAAAAGATATCAAGTTTTATGATAAGAAGTCAACTTACCCCTATTTACAGGAAGGATATTACGTGAAGGAGTCACAAGGAAGATTCTCAACTAGAGGCAGGGTTTTTTTAGGAGATTTACCACCTTCTCGGACTCATCTGGAGCAAGTGGATCCGACAGTGAGGCAGACAGACCGGGTCCCAGGTCAGCCACACACAATCCAGGCCAGTCATACACAGATCAACACCCTTTTTTTATTGGAAGCACCATGGTGGAACACAGAGGAAGAGGGCAACCCTGCGGAAGACCCAGGGCAATGAGAGAACCCACCTGGAACAGGGGCAGAGGGAGAGCCAAGAAACAGGTACACTTCCCACAGGAGACACACGGGGAAATACAAACCTGACGGCAACATTACAGGTGGTAGAATACACATCTGTCAACCCTGACAACCCTATAGTGAACCTATCAGGATATGTCTTGAAACCAGATGAACAGAAGATCCTTGAAAAGGGCTTATCATTTGTACCCACGTCACTTCCTAACACATTCAATCTCAAGGTTGAGCTACACCAGTTTTTTAGGAAGGTACGTCTCAAACATTATTTCAACAAAATTCCCTTTCAACCCACTTTTTTGGGCACTGGTCTCCGACCACCATCTAAATTTATCCCTCCCACGCATTTAATGTCACATAAGATTCTGGCATATGAACAGGTGGTCATGCGGGATATTACCAATTCTTTGTCCCAGAGACAGTATGTGAAGTATAACACCACTAGATCAGAACGCCTAGCCTTAGAATCATTCAAGAGTAATGCCCATATAGTCATCAAACCCGCCGACAAGGGTGGAGCGATTGTTATTCAAGACACAGAGGATTACAAGAAAGAGATTCTGGCCCAACTGGGAGTACAAGGGAATTATAAGAAACTTAGAGCGGACCCCACGAAAGAGATTGCTGAGACCATCAGGCACATTACCCTCAGAGGCTTAGAGGAGGGTTTCATAAGCAAACATGAGTATGAGTACCTCAATAATAAATACCCTAGGATACCTACCAGGTATACACTTCCTAAAATTCATAAACGTATGCACAACCCACCCGGAAGACCCATCATGTCTGGCTGTGGTTCAGTTTTGGAGCCACTATGTAAATTCATAGATGTGTTTCTCAAACCCATCGCTGAAAATACTACAACTTACCTTAGAGACATGATGCAAACTATCAAATTGGTGGACAATCGACCATACAATGTCAGTAACAATCGTCTGCCCACCATGGATATAACGTTGTTGTACACCAATATTCCCCAGGGAGCAGCACTTACGGTAATCCAAAAAGCCCTGAAGAACGCCCGAAACCACACCGGGTCCCCACCGATTTTATCATTGAACTTTTGGACATTGCCATGACAAAAAACATTTTTGTCTTTTAGAGGGACTTCTACTTACAAACTAAAGGATTCGCGATGGGGGCTAGATTTGCACCCAATCTAGCCATCATCTATATGGACGATTTTGAACATACTCACGTCCATAGCTAACATAACCCCTTTAGCCAATGCATTGAACTATGGCGCCGCTATATAGATGACGTCTTGGTCATATTGGAAGGTAGTGATGACCAATTTCAAGGATTTCCATACTTGGCTTAATAGCTGTTCTGAGGACATCCAATTTTCACTAGAATTCAGCAAAGTGCTGGTTAATTTTTTAGATATCACCATTAAAGTTGACCAGGATAGACTATATACGTGTTTATATAGGAACTCAAGTGAAAATAATACTCTTTTACGTTACACAAGTCATCATCCACGCAACCTCAGGGATAATTTACCTTTTGGCCAATTCTTGAGGTTGCGTAGGAACTGCTCCAAGAAGGAGGATTATTTTGAGGAATCAACAGACTTGTTTTCCCGCTTGTCGGAAAGGGGCTACCCCACAAGACTACTGAAGAAAGCACGCAAACGCGTGTGGTTTAACCACAGGGAGTCCCTCCTGGAACCCAGACAGAAAAGTACCAGTGACCAGGAGCCCTTAGTGTGTGTTACCAGTTTTTGTACAAAAAGCAATATGATTAAGAAGATTGCGAACCGTCACTGGCATCTGGTGCCGGATGAACTTGGGGGTGTGCCGCCTCCCATGCATGCTTTCAGGAAAGGAAAGAATGTGAGAGACTACGTAGTCAAGTCTCTGTTGCCCACTGAACCGAGGCTCAACAAACCACCCTATGGGATATCCCCCCAGTGAAGGGCCACCATAAGTGCGGACAATGTAACGCATGCTCCATGGTCAGGGAACTGAACTAATTCACTTACAATAACCACATGCACACATTGCAAGACCACACAAACTGTAATTCCACTGGAGTGGTTTATGCCATAACATGCCCTTGCAAATTTGTATATATTGGCCAGACCATACAAAAGGTTAAGACACGCATATTGCAACACTGCAGTCGCATACGTTGACAGGTACAGGGCGCACCCCTTGTTGAGCACTTTAGAACATTTGGACACACACCAGAAAGTCTCAGGTGGTGGGTGATAGAGAAAGTCAAAGCCAATCCAAGGGGAGGAGACTTTTCCAACATCCTTAATATCCGTGAGTGCAGATGGATACACCTTTTTGATACTGTGGTGATAGGCCTCAATGAGTATGAGGAAATCAACAGGCAGGTGTCATTCCTGAATAATGGATGATATGGTTGCTTTCCATTAATTTGTAGGTCCACAATATGTTTCTGGGGGGCTGTTGCACATCCACAGTGCATTTTGCTTGTCATAGCAATTGATGTTTACCCTTGTGTACACTACATATCAATATTATTATTATTGTGAAATTGAGGATCAGTATTGTATCCTCCACGGACGTGGAGGTTTAATCAATTTAACAATCACCACTCTTGTTATTTCACTGCTTTTATATCCATGTTTAATTTCGTAATTCAATTTCATTGTTTTTATCGTGACGTGATTTCATGTACACTTTTGTGATGTAATTTATGTATGTACTATGTTCAGTGTACATCGTCTGTTGTAATGTACATTATTGTGAATGTATATACATACTGACAAGTTTTGTAGATTATGCCAGTTCAGACTATGTGATCGGGAACTGACGCCCTCACTTCCTTAGTTTATCTGTACAAATACTTATTGGTTTCCTTGTTCTACAACTCTTGGTCGCCTTTCTGGACATAGGTTAATTACCACATGAACGTGCTTCACGGCCGATTAACCCAGTCATGCTTAGTAACAGATTCTTTTTTCCTTGATAGCCGCCCGACCTGCTACCGCGGGTCGGTTTTGTTAACGTGAGTCGGACGCAATTGGTACGTCTGGTTGAACGTCCTCGCGTCACCGAGCCTCCTTAAGGTTCTCGGCTTACTTGGCTCATTTCTGACAATTCTGCTACTGAGAGAGGACCACACCACACGCGTTTAAGGTAGACATGGGCTCGCGAGGCTTGAGACTAGATAACGGGCTACTATGTAGCTTTGGAAATTGCCAGTTATATGTTTTGTTTCCTTTTCTCTTTTTTAGTTGCTGATTTAATTCTTGAATTGAATACTGATTAATTCCTTCCCTACATCGCTATATATGCGGGTAAGTAAATTTATTTCAGTAAAGCCTAGCACTACCAGGCTATCGGCCTCGAGTACTTGTCACTAAAATGCTCATATTTACCTGTAAATGAGGATCACTTTTCCTACAATTTGGACTCTAGAGGGGCCAACTGGTACCTACCCACAACATTGAGGCGGGGGAGCCCACCATTTTTAATAATTTTTATCCTTAAGTAATCTTTACTATCTCATCGTGGTACTTAGAACATCCTTCTGATGTGCACTTCGCCTTTTCTTTCGCCCTATCTCAGGTGGCCATACCGGGAGCTACATCTACCAACATCCCGTTTAGGTTGGTAAGACAGGCGTATTCACAATTAAGTGTGTGTAGCACCATCAGGCAATTTAGTAATTTGCCCCCTATTTTATTCTTTAGGGTTGCTTCCCTTCCCCCTGTCCTGAAGAAGACCCGCAGGCTGAGGTTAAAATTACCCTCCCTTGCCCACAAGTCGAGTCGAAACGTCGACACCTACTCACAACCGGCCTGGACCACATGTCCCTTCCACTATCCTGCCAAAGATGATATATATCTTTATTGTTTGTGAATTGTGCTGAACAAGACATTTGTACAATGAACCAATACTGGCCATGCCTCGGAGATTGACTATTGATTATCAATCACTTTCAGAATTTTATTATTCCTTGCTTTCTGATTCTGTTTGGGTTTCTTTCCCTTTCTTCTTACTCACTCCACACCAGAGCACCTTCTCTCACACGTTCCCTTGGAGCAACCCTTTTTTCTTCCTTTTTAAAAAACTATAGCTAAATGAAATATTTATCGTCCTTTTGACTTAATTTTGTGATTAATAAATATATGCCTTTTTGGAAACCAAATGGTTGTTGCACATCTGAGTATCTTAATTAATTTGGTTATATGTAACCGTGAGCTGACTGGTTGTATGCTCTGAGTCTTTATTGAATGATAATTGTTTCTAAAAGGAATTTATGTGCAAAGAAAGGTCCAGGACCATTGTTTTTTGTACCATTCGACACCCAGGTCCAAGGACTTTTGTTTCGGTTACCCCATTTATTATAATGGCTTTGGTGGGCAGATGGCATTCACACTCCTGAGGGACTGCCCTTTGTTCAGTTAGACAGGCTGGAGACAGGGACGGAGAGGGAAACCCAGTGCCCAAAATGATTTTCCCTTGGGAGTGTAGCCCTCAGGCAGCCACACCTCTAGTGTGGGCTACCAAGCTCCTGACATCCAAGGAAGTGTCCCGACATCTTGAGAAGGGATAGACTAGTGTACTCTGGACTTGCTAGATGCCACACATAGCCGGAAAGTCGTCACCAAGAGGGAAGTGACCTGGTAGCCCATTGGCTAGTGACCACATCAAACCCCCAGGAACCCTCCACCTCAGATCACATCAGAACCTGAACAAGGACCGAAGAAGGAGTGCCTTGCTGCCCCAGGGACTGGACAAAGAGAGGCTGCACCGTCTGCTGGGCTGCACCTGCTGCACCTTTTGCTAGCAAAGAGAGGACTTGGCCTGTATCTCCTGGCTTGGGAAATAGTTGGGCCCCAGACCAAAAGTGTAACTCAAAGTAACCAAGGACTGACCCCTAGAACCAGCACCAGGGTCAGCATAACTGAAGTAGCCCACACCTGCAAGTTGCTAGCCACCGCAAAAGATTTGCTGCTATCTGCCAGTTGGCACCTCAAGAGACTGAACCTCGATGGGCAAAAGTTACACCCAAGTCCGTCGGACCCGGGAGTGTCGCAGAAGTCCAGATTGGTCGCCCAAGAGGGATACCAGCCCCGCCAAAATGATTTCACTTAGACCGCTGTACACGGAGACCGGTAGCCCAGCAGCAGTTGACCTACTATGGTCTTAAAGAGGACTTTGAGGGACCACGACCTCTGTGACCAAAGAATAAATGCAAAAGCACAGCGCCCAGAGCATCTTTGAGCATCTTCATCTCCTGTATCCTCAGAATCAGGACCACCCCATTGATGTCTATGCGGGTTGTGCTGTAAAGTGTGGAACTAGTCTAGAAAACACTCTTGTTGCCAGGTAACTGTCCAAATCTACCCCATTGGTCCCCTAGACCTTCTCCCTGTTAGATTTGGTTTCCCAAGCTTTTATTAACTTTTCAAAAGTTTTCTAACTTTACAGTGTCCAATGCTTTTTTGCAGTTGGATTAAAAATTAAGATTTCTTTAAAAATCTGTGTCTCCTGTCCCCTTTGTTGGATTTTACTCATCTTAGACTCATACAAATATAATCTATTTTTAGAAATTGGTGTCATATTTCTTTCATGTTGAGTGGCTACCATTGTTTGGTGCAGTTAAATGCTTTACACTAGTTCCTTTGTTTAAGCCTTGCTGCTCGAGGCTATAGCTACCCAAGGCTGAGCTTAAGGTTGTGCAATCATACCATATAATGCACCCAAATCCTCACAATACCCATATAAATGGACTTAATGGTGAAGTATCTCGTTCACAAATAAATAACAGGTAATCACATGTCCTCCTAATTCTATTTCCATTCAATTATAATACTTATTAGGCCCACATCAGTAACAAACCATTTACTTTGGTAACACATGTTTGTCACTATGGAAGGAAATGTTTGTCCAGAAAAGATGTAGGCATGTTCCAGCAGTTCATAATTTCGAACATCCTACAATACATGTCTGCAATCCGCTAGAGAAACCATTCTTTCGGTGCTCATGACAAAATGTTTCCGTCATGAGCACCAGTGCTCCTGTGCTCATTACGGAACCATTCTGTCATATGCACAAGCGCACTGAATCCCTCTGATGTAAACAGCAAAGGAATTTCCTCTTTTTTTTGGGCCTCGGTAGGTGGGGAAGAGCTTCCTCAACATCCCGAAGCATTTTTTTTCTTCAATGTAATGACGATCGCGCACATGGCGCTCTGACGTCATTACATTGAATTTTAAACTTAGTTTCAAGTTTCACTGTTTCGGTGCTCGTGGGGTATCTCAGCCCCCTGAGCACTAAAACACACGCAAGTGGTCTAATTGGAAAGGGGAGAATCTCCCCTTTTCAATGGAACCCCTCCCTAGTGAATCCCTGCTTGGGGATCACCCCAGGAGGGTGACCTCCAAGTAGAGATCCACCTACTAGGCACCAGGGAGGGGGAGCGGCCCCTTGGGGAGGGGTCTTTGCTTTCCCCATTTAAAAATGGGCATATTCAGTCTTTCTGCCTCCTCAGGGGGGGCAGAAAGCACCTTAGACGCCAGAGATCATTTTTTTATAGTTCAGGTGTGGGGGCTGCCCAGAATGGGCACACCAATGCCCCCACCCTTCCCCTCCCATAGTCTTTCTGCCCCCCCCCCCCCCAGGAGGCAGATGGGGGCAATAGCCCATGATCTGCCCCTTGGGGGGGCAGAAATCGCACTTTGCACCAGGGATTAGGTTTTTTTATACACAGGGGTGGGGGCTGTCCAGAATGGGCATGCCAATGCCCCCCCCAAAAAAATTGCCACAGTCCTTTTGCCCTGGGGAGGCAGATGGGGGCAATACCCCCTTATCTGCCCCCCCCGGGGGAGCAAAAAGCCCACTAGGCAGCAGGGATAATTATTTTTTTTGCACATGGGGTGGGGGTTTCCCAGAATGGGCATGCCAATGCCCCCATCCCAAAAGAAAATTGCCACAGCCTCTCTGCCCCCCTGGGAGGCAGAAATCCCACTAGGCACCAGGTAGTTTTTGTTTACTATACGTAGGGGTAGAAGCTGCCCAGAATGGTCATTCTAATGCCCCAACCCCCCCAAAAAATTAGCCACATCAAAACAGGATGGCTGCTAATCAATCACACTTGGGCCCTTGACCCTTTGGATTTTGTTAGGGTTTTGTCAACCTATATTTTCATGTAACAGTCTCGATTGATTCCCCAGTGCTCTTTTGCATGTGCTATCTGGCCTCAACAGACACGACCCTCTCTGGATCCTGTCTCTGAATATGATAAGCTCACTCCCTTTTTCTTGACCAATATAATGTGGCAGCACAACCTGGTTATAGTTCCACCCTTTTGTTGACATTAGGCGACTACAGACTCAGGTATAATTGTGCCACCAAGAGTTGTTGTTGCCAATAAAGCTTTGACATTCAATTTCCATTATGAGTCTTTTTACACTGTAAATTCATGTTTTTTGCTGTTAGGCTTGTCTCTATGCTTGCCAATAAAGCTTTGGCTTCCATTTTTCAACCCTGTACTTTTATAGTCTGCCATTTATCTTATAAGATCTGGGCGACACGATCATACTTCGATACTGACTGCATTTCCCAGTAACCTGCGTTGCAGTTACCAGATCAGTGCTTTCCAGTAATTTTTTAGTTTCTACTCCCCACCACACAGAGGTGGGAGGAGTCCTGTCTCAGCTGAAGATTAAAGAACGCACAAGCTTCACTTGCCGGCATCCCTTCCAAGGCACACAATGCAGGCTAGAGGACTACTTCCTGCAGGTATTATGTCATTTTCCTTTGTAATTCTGCACCCTCATAGGTATACTCTAGCCCACGGGCTCCATTGTGGTAGCCATGCACAAGACACAAGCTACCCTGCTCTTGGTTGGGGCTGTATTATTACATTCTACAGGGACCTCTGCACCCATGTACTCCAGTGAGTCATGGGCTGCATTTGCAGGGCTTTTTACGACACACTCTACTTTGTTTGAGTGTGGTCTTAGGCAGCTTCGTTTTCTCAACGGTTTGCCGGTTACTAGTTTTACATTTTAACATTTGCAACAATAGCTGCGTAGGGCATAATCGCAACTTACCCCTAACAACTTTTGGTGGGGTATCAACTGAAAAAAAAAATTCTAAAAATGTTTTTTCTATAATGCAGTGAGCCACTGCATTGAGTGGGTTGTGTCTTTTGAGGTTAGTGTCTCAAGCGCAATAAAGAGGGATCCCTGTGTCGGCAGTAGTACAGTCTACATTGTATACTCGCACTCTTTCTTTCCATTGGGCATCTTGACAAGTCTATCAGTAGGCTGATGCCTGTTTCATAGGTGGTTTTAGACATCACTGTGAGTCTAGGACTACTCTTTCCTCTAAACATACAAGCAAAGCCTTGCGACACACTAGTGACTATGTCATTTGTACAATATTCTTAATGCCAATCTCTTGGTCAAGTACATTTATACTGTATTAGGGCCCAAGTAGGTCCTCTAGTTTTTCATACTTGTTCCCATCAGATGGTATTGCATTACATCTACCACAGCCTGAATCACGAGCGCTTACACTAATACAAGACCTCTCTTTCTTTGCTTTTACATTTGGTCAGCTGTGTGTTTATGTATATTTTATGACTGCACTTTACAATCACGTTTTTATTCCCCACTTTCCTCCTATATAGGAACTGGATGCCACCTCGAGTGTGTGTACCGAGGTTAAGGTGCCATTAGCGCACCCGATAATACGGGTAAGCGTTCAGAACAGTCACTCTTACACTGTATTAGGCCACAATTGCATTTATAGCATGTACACGTGGTGATCTATACGCAAGTGCTGATGTTGTGTGTTATACATTGTTTATCTAACACTTTGTCTCTTTTCAGAGAAGACTCTGATTAGCGGCAATCTGAGTGTTTTTTATACCCATTAGCTGGTTGTATGCCTCTTTTCACACCTACTGAGTTTGGTATGCGTGGTTAATTCACTTCACTTTGCACATTTGGTCCTGAAGACAGCCGCTACACCTGTACGGAGGGTGCCAGGCTGAAACATGTCGACCATCACCAGTCTATGACAGGTTAAGTTTCCCTGCCTTAGCCTAATTTTTTAATCCTGACCTCTGGATGCCCTATTAAAATTTGTTCTGGCATGCCAGTGAGTTAGTTTTAGCTCACACTCACCTCCCATTTCACTCCCTCCACACCCTGCTCATCTTAAGGTTTTAGGAAACCTCTTCTGTACATAAAAACATCCCTAAGCTCCTCCCTCTCAGTGAGGGGTTTGTATCCCACACTGTGACTAGGTTCGCGGTGTGAGGAGGTTAACCTATGATGAAGCATGCCACCTACGGGTGGGTGAGGGAAACCGTCCTTTAAAAGGGAGTCTCCCGCACTCCGCTCAAGTTCCAGACCCAGGTGCTCACCTTTGTGTTGCTTGATTGTATTAGAGGGCAGTCGACCCCTGCTGGTCTTTAAATCTCCTCAGGCCTCCTTTGTGTGTTTTGTAAATCTCAAACATTGTCAAAAAACACATTTTCCTCAAATTTCTGTGATGGAAAGTTTTGGAATCTGTGGGGAGCCACAAACCTCCACCCACCCAGCATTCCCCCAAGTCTCCCGAAAAAAATGGTACCTCACTTGTGTGGGTAGACCTAGTGCCAGCGACAGGAAACGTCCCAAAACGCAACATGGACACATCACATTTTTCCACTGAAAACTGACCATTTTTTAGCAATGTGCCTAGCTGTGGATTTTGGACACTAGCTCAGCTGTCACCTAGGGAAACCTAGTAAACCTGTACATTTTTTCAAACTAGACCCCCAGGGGAAGCCAAGATGGGGTGACTTGTGTGGCTCTTACCAGGTTCTGTTACACAGAATCCCTTGCAAACCTCAAACTTTGTAAAAAGAAACACATTTTCCTCACATTTCTGTGATGGAAAGTTTTAGAATCTGCAGGGAGCCACAAACTTCCATCCACCCAGCATTCCCCCAACTCTCCCGATAAAAATGGTACCTCACGTGTGTGGTTAGGCCTAGTGCCCGCGACAGGAAATGGTTCAAAACGTCCTGTGGAGACTTCAGAACTATCGATCACAAAAATACTTGGTTTTGTGAGGGAGTCACCTTCGTTTTTGGTCTCGGGCTCGGTGGGCATCTAGGGAAACCTACCAAACCCAGGCATTTCTGAAAACTAGACACCATGAGGAGTCAAGGAAAGTGCGGCTTGCGTGCATCCCCCAATGTTTTCCTACCCAGAATCCCCTGCAAACCTCAAATTTAGCAGTGGTCCATGGGGGAAGGGTGCCCTGCTTGGGGCCCCAGAAAGTCAGTTTTTATCTGCCTTTTCATGGCGGTCGGACCACAATGAAATGGCAGTCAGAAAAGGGGCATCCTAATCCATATGGCGGTGCCTGTGCAGGCACCATCTACCATTGAAGAAATAGTATTCCGATCGCTGCCCGATGGGATTCTTGATCCTGTTGGAGGTGGCTTCTTTCCCTCCTGAGGACCTGAGGAACTTTCTTCAAATGGTCAGTAATGGTGATTTATTGAATGTTTAATCTTTTGACATTAAATGACTGTCAGATGTGAATCATCACTTTTGAAACTAAAATAAGATTATTTTGAGTCATTTCATGCTTGAAATCAGGCAAAATAGAAGCTTCCTAATAGGAGGAAAAGTCTATAAAAATGGCAATTTTGGTCACTGTGAGGCCTTAAAAGTGGTTAGTCCACATGTGGAGCGATACAATTGACATTTTGAATTTTTTTTTGTAAAGTCCCAAAAATCAATTTTCTGATGAAAAATGATGACCCCGGACCTCAGGAACTTTCTCCAAATGCTCAGTAATGGTGATTTTTTGAATGGTTGATCTTTTGATTGTAAATGACTTTCAGATGTGAATCATCACTTTGGGAACTATAATAATTGTGTTAGAGTCATTTTCATGCTCAAAATCATGCAAAATAGAAGCTTCAGAGTAGGAGGAAAAGTCTATAAAAATGGCAATTTTGGTCACTGTGAGGCCTTAAAAATTGCTTATTCAACATGAGGCGTGATACAGTCGTCATTTTGAATCATTTTTTGTACAGACCAAATATCCATTTTCTGATGAAAAACGATGACCCCGGACCTGAGGAACTTTCGCCAAATAGTCAGTAATGGTGATTTTTTAATGTTTAATCTTTTGACTGTAAGATGTGAATCATCACTTTTGTGACTATAATAAGTGTGTTTAGAGTCATTTTTATGCTCGAAACCAGACGAAATATAAACTTCTGAGTAGGAAGAAAAGTCTACAAAAATTGCAATTTGGTGACTGTGAGACTTTAAAAATTGGTTATTTAACATGAGGAGCAATACAAATGGCATTTTGAATCATTTATTATACAGTCTAAAAAATCAATTTTCAGATGAAAAACGATGACCTCGGACCTTTGAGAGAATGGCTACCACGGCTGCCTGACCCGCGGACAAATGAGGACAATACCTGGGACCCCTCCTGTCCGGTGACCTGCAAGCGGCATATCAGGCTGCGACCGCACAAGGAGTAGTCCCATATGCCGACATCAAGTGATGCATCATGGAGCGATTGGGGGTGGATGATGAGTCATACCGGATAAAGCTGCGGCAAGTAAAGGAGGGACCCCAAGAAACCCCTAGAGCCCTGTACTTCAGGATAAAGGATATGACAGACCGCTGGCTGAAGCCTGCCACTACCGACAAAGATGGAATCATGGCCAAAATCTACTTGGAACAATATCTGTCCTCCTTTCATCCACCTATACAGCGGTGGGTTCGACAACTGGCCCACCTCACTCTGGAAACAGCAGTAGAAATAGCCAGTGCCTACAGTCGGGCCCAAGAAATCCAAAAGGGGCAAGATGACCCATCGTGGAGACCTGGTGGAATGGGTACCCATCGTCCTCCCCATCCGCCTGTTATCAAGAAACCCGAACCTGTCACCATCATCCCCGGGACTCCGGTGTTCCGTCACCCTCCTGTTGGCCCTCAATGTTTTAACTGTGGAGGGTTGGGGCATATCGCCAGGTTCTGCCCCCAAAAGGAAGAGCCAATGGAGATAGGGATGGCCCGAAATTATTATTGTTTCCCCTCTGGGATAAAACCACCCCGTATCACTGCAGAGTGACTGTGAACGGACAGCCAGTCATGGCGTTGTTGGACACGAGTTGCCACCAGAGCGTTGTAAGACCCCAGGACCTAGAACCCAGGATCGGACCCATTGACGAGACCGTGGCTATACGATGTGTTCACGGAGACATGAAGCAATACCCTACTACCCGAGTACAGATACAACACCAGAACGACTCGGGCACCTCTCTGAAGGTGGGACTCATTCCCAGTTTGCCCGAACAAGTCATTCTTGGGAATGATTACCCAAACTTATCTCAAATGATAAAAAACGCCCCAACGACAGATGAAGAGTGGTGGACCACAGCGCCCTTCTCCAGAGAGGAAGACCAGGAGTGGCCACCCTCCAAAGCCCGGAAAATCAGAAAACAAAGAAGGGCGGAAAAAGGGAAAACCCCACAGCGTTGCCTGTCTTGCGGGAGGACAACCCCTGGGAAGCAGATAGAAACTTTCATGCCGATCAACAGGAGGACCCCGTACTACGGGAAGCCTGGGATACAGCCCTAGCGAACGAAGATCCTCTACATGTAGGTCCCTACTTCTTTATTAAAAACGGGTTGTTATATAGAAAAGGAAGTCCCACTCACGATCCCCAACTATTGATCCCGGGGCCATTCCGAGAAAAGGTTTTATTTCTGGCCCATAGCCACCTATTAGGGGGACATTTCGGGAATGAGAAAACTGAAAAACAGATCACGGAACACTTTTACTGGCCTGGTATATATCAACAAGTAAAAAGGTACTGTTGAGAATGTCCCATATGCCAGAAAAACAGTAGGTACCGGCCTCGCCGGGCACCCCTTCATCCTCTCCCCATCATTGGTGAACCCTTCTGTAGAGTAGGGATGGACATCATAGGACCTTTGTTACCTTCCCCAAGCGGGCGTTGTTATGTTCTTGTCATTGTTGACTATGCCACCCATTTCCCGGAAGCTATGGCTTTACGCCGTCCAGATGCCACCAATGTTGCCAAAGCCATGGTAACACTATTTTCAAGAGTAGGGTTTCCAAAAGAAATCTTAACGGATCAAGGGTCTCCGGTTGTATCTAAGGTAATGAAACAGGTATGTGCCCAGTTAGGGATCAAACAGATACGGACCGCAGCATATCATCCCCAGTCGGATGGACTAGTCGAGCGGTACAATGCCACCATCAAAACCACTCTCAAGAAGCTCCTGGCCTTAGAATCCAGAAAGTGGGAGGATATGTTGCCCCTGGCCTTATTCGCTGTTCGGTGTAAAGTACAAAAAAGCACCGGTTATTCCCTGTTCGAGCTACTATTTGGCCATCAGCCACGTACGCTGTTGGAAATGGCTCAAGAAAAATGGGAAACAGAACCGGACAACTCCAAACCACTGGTGGACTATGCATCCAACTTGAAAACTCACTTAGGACAAATCAGAGCCATAGTCCGGTACTAACCTGGAAGAAGCACAGACAGCCCAAAATGCACAGTATGATAAAAAAACAAAAGAAAGGTCCTTTAATGTGGGAGATCCCGTGTTGTTAATGATGGTTTCCTCTGACCACAAATTATTGGGGCAATGGCAGGGACCCTACACAGTGATCAAAAAGGTGACACCAGTGACCTACTGCATCAAAACGGACACGGCCAGGGGCACCTCGCAGATCTTTCACATTAATTTGTTGAAGAAATGGGAGGGGCCCCTACCAGCACTCGTAAGCAGCGCGGAGGCACAAACCCCCTTATTTGATCAGTGTATAGACCCTGTACTCCCTCCTAATTTGAGGCAGAAATTGACAGACGCCCTTCTTCCTCTTCAGGACATCTTTTCCATATCGCCCGGGAGAACTTCTCTGTTGGAACACGCCATCAAAACCCCCTCTGGGAAACGTGTGCGTCTCAGGCCATACCGTGTACCCGAGGCACGTCGGCTCACCATTAGAGAGGAAGTACAAAAGATGCTACAGATGGATATCATCGAGCCATCCATAAATGAATGGAATTCGCCTATCGTTCTCGTGCTGAAGCCTGATGGCTCGGTACGATTCTGTATCGATTTTAGAGAAGTAAATAAAATATCTGAATTTCATACGTATCCCCTCCCAAGGGTAGATGAAATGGTCGAAAGAATAGGCAGAGCCAAATACATCAGTACCATCGACCTCTGTAAAGGGTACTGGCAAATCCCCTTATGCGAACAAGATAAAGAAAAAACAGCGTTCTCCACCCCAGATTGTTTGTATCAATTCAAGGTGTTACCCTTTGGGTTACATGGGGCCCCGGCTACTTTTCAGAGAGCCATGAATCAGATCCTACGGCCTCATGAAAACTATGCCGGGGCATACATCGATGACATAATTATCTATAGCGACACCTGGGAGCAGCATATGTTACATCTGTCCCAGGTTGTGCAGGCTGTAGGACACCATGGCCTCATGATAAATCCCACCAAAAGCCATCTGGCAGCTCAAACAGTAGGATACCTAGGTTACCTTTTGGGTGAAGGGGTTATTAAACCTCAAAGCACCAAGCTAACCGCCATCTCCCAGATCCCACTACCAAAAACAAAAAGAGACCTCCATGCTTTTTTGGGATTACTCAGTTACTACCGATGATTCATCCTCAATTACTCCCACCTGGCGGCCCCCCTTACGAATCTGCTGCGGAAAGCCATAAACACCGAGGCTCGGTTAAAAAACCCTTCTCCCGACATCCTCCAGGCCTTCGAGACCCTAAAAACATCCCTCACTTCCGATACTGTTTTGGCCAGTCCTGATTACTCCCTTCCATTCGTTCTCCAGACCGATGCGTCAGAGCAGGGACTAGGGGCCATATTATCTCAGGTAACGAAGCAGGGAGAGGAGAAGCCCATATTATATATTAGCCGAAAGTTGTTCCCTAGGGAGCGGAACTATGCGGTTATAGAGAAAGAAGCACTTGCCATCAAATGGGCCATAGACACCCTACGGTATTATCTTGAAGGGAAGGAGTTCACCTTATACACGGACCATGCCCCGTTAAAGTGACTAGCACGAAACAAAGGCCACAATGAAAGAGTGTTAAGATGGTTCCTGTCGTTACAGCCATATAGGTTTCAGACCAAACACAGAAAGGGAACGGTGCAAGGGAATGTGGACTTTCTGTCAAGATACCCACAAGAACAGAACCCTAGTAGAAGGACAGCAAGGGGATGTGAGGCAGCAGACACAGGGACGCCGTTCTTACCGGCTATCGAAGAACGACATCGACCAAACTCTTCCTCGAACAGGGATCGGACTCCGAGGGTCGGGTTTCGGGAAGCCACATCCAGGAGGATAGCCACACCCACATATCGTGTTTCCCTACAGCAAGGTGAGGAGACGGAAGTAGGAGGAGCTGACCCCAGAAGCAGTGGTTCTCAACCACTGAAAAAGGACCGAGACCAGGAAAGAGGGTCGTCGACCAGCGAAGGAGCAGAGGCGTATACGGAGCAGAATACGGAGAGTTCGGAGAGCGAAGACGGAGACCGGAGCGGAACGCTAGAGGAGGAGACAGACGAGCGTTGGAGCGAGGAGTGGTGGAGCCCACCGGAGGAGGCTGGAGAGCGGCCGCAACTCAGGAGAGTTGCGGCGGAGCCGGTGAGTGATGGTAGCTCCGGGGAAGGTGGGGGTGGGTACGAGGGTGGTGGGAGGAGGATATAGACAGCGGGCACAGGCTAGAAGAGCAGGTACTCTGCTAACACTTGTGGCACGTTATTTGTTTGCACATATAGAGCTGCACAACCCTGAACATCCCTTTTTCCTCACAAACCCCCCCTTTGATTTTCATCATCACCGCGTGTGTAGGAAGAAGTGTTTTGTTGTGAGTGGTCACACCTTCCTTAGTCCAGTTTTTCCTCCCGCCCATGGCATATGCTTTGTGTCGGAACGACTAGACAACACCCTTGGTGTAGGTGATGGGTAGCATTTGAATCCCCACCCTATAGTCACACATTTACTGACGGCATCTTTCTCTCCCTTCTGTATGAGCTACCGGGGTGAAGTCAACAAGACGGAAGAGCCGAATCAAGCACCGTCAAGCCCCACCAACAAGACGGAAGAAACGGATCAAGCACCATTAAGCCCCTACCCAAGACCGGAGGAGACGGACCAGGAAGAAGAGGAAGTCCGAACACCCGTAGTAAAACCAAAGACCTTACCACCTGACAATAAATCATGTCCTTTTGGAAAGTACATTCAGCCTCCGAGTCTGTTTATCCGGCCCGCCCTCCCACAGCGACATCAAAATTGCCTATCAAAAAACTACCTGGTTTTGCAAGGGGGGTCACCTGGGTTTTTGGCCCGTGCTCGGCGGACAGCTAGGGAAACCTACCAAACCCACACATTTTTGAAAACTAGACACCTGGGGGATTCCAGGGAGGTATGGCTTGCATGGATCCCCCAACTTTTTCTTACCCAGAATCCCCTGCAAACCTCAAATTTAGCTGAAAAAAATCACTTTTACCACACATTTTTGTGTGGGAAAGTTGTAGCATCACTGGGCTGACACAAATTTCCTACCATGCAGCCTTCCCCCAGGTCTTCCGATAAAAATGGTGCCTCACTCGTGTGGGAGGCCCAAGTACCCACGACAGGCAAGGGCCCAAAACGTATTGAGGCGACATCAAAATTGCCTATCAAAAAACGACCTGGTATTGCAAGGGGGTCACCTGGGTTTTTGGCCCTGTGCTCGGTGGCCAGCTAGGGAAACCTACCAAACCCACACATTTCTGAAAACTAGACACCTGGGGGATTCCAGGGAGGTATGGCTTGCCTGGATCCCCCAACATTTTCTTACCCAGAATCCCCTGCAAACCTCAAATTTAGCTGAAAAAATTACTTTTTCCACACATTTTTGTGTGGGAAAGTTGTGGCATCACCGGGCTGACACAAATTTCCTACCACCCAGCATTCCCCCAGGTCTCCCAATAAAAATGGTGCCTCACTCGTGTGGGAGGCCCAAGTACCCGCGACAGGCAAGGGCCCAAAACGTATTAAGGCGACATCAAAATTGCCCATCACAAAACGACCTTGTTTAGCAAGGGGGGTCACCTGGGTTTTTGGCCCCGTGCTCGGCGGCCACCTAGGGAAACCTATTAAACCCACACATTTCTGAAAACTAGACACCCAGGGTATTCCAGGGAGGTATGGCTTGCGTGGATCCCCCAACGTTTTCTTACCCAGAATCCCCTGCAAACCTGAAATTTAGCTGAAAAAATCACTTTTTCCACACATTTTTGTGTGGGAAAGTTGTGGCATCACCGGGCTGACACAAATTTCCTACCCCCCAGCATTCCCCCAGGTCTCCCGATAAAAATGGTGCCTCACTCGTGTGGGAGGCCCAAGTACCCGCGACAGGCAAGGGCCCAAAACGTATTGATGCGACATCAAAATTGCCTATCACAAAACTACCTTGTTTTGCACGGGGGGTCACCTGAGTTTTTGGCCTCGTGCTCGGCGGCCACCTAGGGAAACCTACCAAACCCACACATTTCTGAAAACTAGACACCCGGGGGATTCCAGGGAGGTATGGCTTGTATGGATCCCCCAACGTTTTCTTCCCCAGAATCCCCTGCAATCCTGAAATTTAGATGAAAAAAATCACTTTTTCCACACACTTTTGTGTGGGAAAGTTGTGGCATCACCAGGCTGACACAAATTTCCTACCACCCAGCGTGCCCCCAGGTCTCCCAATAAAAATGGTGCCTCACTCGTGTGGGAGGCCCAAGTACCAGCGACAGGCAAGGGCCCAAAACGTATTGAGGCGACATCAAAATTGCCTATCACAAAATGACCTGGTTTTGCAAGGGGGGTCACCTGGGTTTTTGGCCCCCCGTGCTCAGCGGCCAGCTAGGGAAACCTACCAAACCCACAGATTTCTGAAAACTAGACACCCGGGGGATTATAGGGAGGTATGGCTTGCATCGATCCCCCAACTTTTTCTTACCCAGAATCCTCTGCAAACCTCCAATTTAGCTGAAAAAAATAACTTTTTCCACATATTTTTGTGTGGGAAAGTTCTGGCATCACCGGGCTGACACAAATTTACTACCACCCAGCATTCCCCCAGGTCTCCAGATAAAAATGGTGCCTCACTCGTGTGGGAGGCCCAAGTACCCGCGACAGGCAAGGGCCCAAAACGTATTGAGGCGACATCAAAATTGCCTATCAAAAAACGACCTGGTTTTGCAAGGGGGGGTCACCTGGGTTTTTGGCCCGAGCTCGGTGGCCAGCTAGGGAAACCTACCAAACCCACACATTTCTGAAAACTAGACACCCGGGGATTATAGGGAGGTATGGCTTGCGTGGATCCCCCAACTTTTTCTTACCCAGAATCCCCTGCAAACCTCAAATTTAGCTGAACAAATCACTTTTCCCACACATTTTTGTGTGGGAAAGTTGTGGCATCAATGGGCTGACACAAATTTCCTACCACCCAGCGTTCCCCCAGGTCTCCCGATAATTATGGTGACTCACTCGTGTGGGAGGCCCAAGTACCCGCGACAGGCAAGGGCCCAAAACGTATTGAGGCGACTGTGAGGCAGCAGACACAGGGACGCCGTTCTTACCGGCTATCGAAGAACGACATCGACCAAACTCTTCCTCAAACAGGGATCGGACTCCGAGGGTCGGGTTTCGGGAAACCACGTCCAGGAGGATAGCCACACCCACCTATCGTGTTTCCCTACAGCAAGGCGAGGAGACGGAAGTAGGAGGAGCTGACCCCGGAAGCAGTGGTTCTCAACCACTGAAAAAGGACCGAGACCAGGAAAGAGGGTCGTCGACCAGCGAAGGAGCAGAGGCGTATACGGAGCAGAATACGGAGACTTCGGAGAGCGAAGGCGGAGACCGGAGCGGAGCGCTAGAGGAGGAGACAGACGAGCATTGGAGCGAGGAGTGGTGGAGTCCACCAGAGGAGGCTGGAGAGCGGCCGCAACTCAGGAGAGTTGCGGCGGAGCCGGTGAGTGACGGTAGCTCTGGGGAAGGTGGGGGTGGGTACGAGGGTGGTGGGAGGAGGGTATAGACAGCGGGCACGGGCTAGAAGAGCGGGAACTCCGCTAACACTTGTGGCACGTTATTTGTTTGTACATATAGAACTGCACAACCCCGAACATCCCTTTTTCCTCACAAAACCCCCCCCTTTGATTTTCATCATCACCGCGTGTGTAGGAAGAAGTGTTTTGTTGTGAGTGGTCGCACGTTCCTTAGTCCAGTTTTTCCTCCCGCCCATGGCATATGCATTGTGCAACTCGGAACGACTAGACAACACCCTTGGTGTAGGTGATGGGTAGCATTTGAATTCCCACCCTATAGTCACACGTTTACTGACGGCATCCTTCTCTCCCTTCTGTATGAGCCTCCGGGGTGAAGCCAACAAGACGGAAGAGCAGAATCAAGCACCGTCAAGCCCCACCAACAAGACGGAAGAAACTGATCAAGCACCATCAAGCCCCTACCCAAGACCGGAGGAGATGGACCAGGAAGAAGAGGAAGTCCGAACACCCGTAGTAAAACCAAAGACCTTACCACCTGACAATAAATCACGTCCTTTTGGAAAGTACATTCAGCCTCCGCGTCTGTTTATCCAGCCTGCCCTCCCACAGGTGGTGTCAGAAGTGGGATTCACCGGAGACATGGAGGCTGCACTCGCCAAGATGGCTGAAAACTAGGAACATCTGGGAAAAGTAATGGAACGGTTCCTCACAGTGGTGGAAGAGGACCGGGGCAAACTGCAACAAGTGCTTTTGGGACAGAGCCAATCACATTGGGCAGCCATGGACAAAATCACTGAGGCCCTTGGACATCAGAGGGGACCCGCTACTCTTCCTTCTGTGGTCCTACAACGATTTGTGAGCGGAGAAGACCCTTATTATTTCTTTAATAACTTTGAGAGAATGGCTACCACGGCTGCCTGGCCCGCGGACAAATGGAGACAATACCTGGGACCCCTCCTGTCCGGTGACCTGCAAGCGGCATATCAGGCTGCGACCGCACAAGGAGTAGTCCCATATGCCGACATCAAGCGATGCATCATGGAGCGATTGGGGGTGGATGATGAGTCATACCGGATAAAGCTGCGGCAAATAAAGGAGGGACCCCAAGAAACCCCTAGAGCCCTGTACTTCAGGATAAAGGATATGACAGACCGCTGGCTGAAGCCTGCCACTACCGACAAAGAAGGAATCATGGCCAAAATCTACTTGGAACAATATCTGTCCTCCCTTCATCCACCTATACAGAGGTGGGTTCGACAACAGGCCCACCTCACTCTGGAAACAGCAGTAGAAATAGCCAGTGCCTACAGTCGGGCCCAAGAAATCCAAAAGGGGCGAGATGACCCATCGTGGAGACCTGGTGGAACGGGGACCCATCGTCCTCCCCGTCCGCCTGTTATCTAGAAACCCGAACCTGTCACCATCATCCCCGGGACTCCGGTGTTCCGTCACCCTCCTGTTGGCCCTCAATGTTTTAACTGTGTAGGGTTGGGGCATATCGCCAGGTTCTGCCCCCAAAAGGAAGAGCCAATGGAGATAGGGATGGCCCGAAATTATTATTGTTTCCCCTCTGGGATAAAACCACCCCCGTATCACTGCAGAGTGACTGTGAACGGACAGCCAGTCATGGCGTTGGTGGACACGAGTTGCCACCAGAGCGTTGTAAGACCCCAGGACCTAGAACCCGGGATCGGACCCATTGACGGGACCGTGGCTATACGATGTGTTCACGGAGACACGAAGCAATACCCTACTACCCGAGTACAGATACAACACCAGAACGACTCGGGCACCTCTCTGAAGGTGGGACTCATTCCCAGTTTGCCCGAACAAGTCATTCTTGGGAATGATTACCCAAACTTATCTCAAATGATAAAAAACACCCCAACGACAGATGAAGAGTGGTGGACCACAGCGCCCTTCTCCAGAGAGGAAGACCAGGAGTGGCCACCCTCCAAAGCCCGGAAAAGCAGAAAACAAAGAAGGGCGGAAAAGGGAAAACCCCACAGCGTTTCCTGTCTTGTGGAGGACAACCCCTGGGAAGCAGATAGAAACTTTCATGCCGATCAACAGGAGGACCCCGTGACTACGGGAAGCCTGGGATACAGCCCTAGCGAACGAAGATCCTCTACATGTAGGTCCCTACTTCTTTATTAAAAACGGGTTGTTATATAGAAAAGGAAGTCCCACTCACGATCCCCAACTATTGATCCCGGGCCATTCCGAGAAAAGGTTTTATTTCTGGCCCATAGCCACCTATGAGGGGGACATTTCGGGAATGAGAAAACTGAAAAACAGATCACGGAACGCTTTTACTGGCCTGGTATATATCAACAAGTGAAAAGGTACTGTCGAGAATGTCCCATATGCCAGAAAAACAGTAGGTACCGGCCTCCACGTGCACCCCTTCGTCCTCTCCCCATCATTGGTGAACCCTTCTGTAGAGTAGGGATGGACATCATAGGACCTTTGTTACCTTCCCCAAGCGGGTGTCGTTACGTTCTTGTCATTATTGACTATGCAACCCGTTTCCCGGAAGCTATGGCTTTACGCCGTCCAGATGCCACCAATGTTGCCAAAGCCATGGTAACAGTATTTTCAAGAGTAGGGTTTCCAAAAGAAATCTTAACGGATCAAGGGTCTCCGGTTGTATCTAAGGTAATGAAGCAGGTATGTGCCCAGTTAGGGATCAAACAGATACGGACTGCAGCATATCATCCCCAGACGGATGGACTAGTCGAGCGGTACAATGCCACCATCAAAACCACTCTCAAGAAGCTCCTGGCCTTAGAATCCAGAAAGTGGGAGGATATGTTGCCCCTGGCCTTATTCTCTGTTCGGTGTAAAGTACAAAAAAGCACCGGTTATTCCCTGTTCGAGCTACTATTTGGCCATCAGCCACGTACGCTGTTGGAAATGGCTCAAGAAAAATGGGAAACAGAACCGGACAACTCCAAACCACTGGTGGACTATGCGTCCAACTTGAAAACTCACTTAGGACAAATCAGAGCCATAGTCCGTACTAACCTGGAAGAAGCACAGACAGCCCAAAAAGCACAGTATGATAAAAAAACAAAAGAAAGGTCCTTTAATGTGGGAGATCCTGTGTTGTTAATGATAGTTTCCTCTGACCACAAATTATTGGGGCAATGGCAGGGACCCTACACAGTGATCGAAAAGGTGACACCAGTGACCTACCGCATCGAAACGGACACGGCCAGGGGCACCTCGCAGATCTTTCACATTAATTTGTTGAAGAAATGGGAGGGGCCCATTCCAGCACTCGTAAGCAGCGCGGAGGCACAAACCCCCTTATTTGATCAGTGTATAGACCCTGTACTCCCTCCTAATTTGAGGCAGAAATTGACAGACGCCCTTCTTCCTCTTCAGGACATCTTTTCCCTATTGCCCGGGAGAACTTCTCTGTTGGAACACGCCATCAAAACCCCCTCTGGGAAACGTGTGCATCTCAGGCCATACCGTGTACCCGAGGCACGTCGGCTCACCATTAGAGAGGAAGTACAAAAGATGCTACAGATGGATATCATCGAGCCATCCATAAGCGAATGGAATTCGCCTATCGTTCTCGTGCTGAAGCCTGATGGCTCGGTACGATTCTGTATCAATTTTAGAGAAGTAAATAAAATATTTGAATTTCATACGTATCCCCTCCCAAGGGTAGATGAAATGGTCGAAAGAATAGGCAGAGCCAAATACATCAGTACCCTCGACCTCTGTAAAGGGTACTGGCAAATCCCCTTACGCGAACAAGATAAAGAAAAAAGAGAGTTCTCCACCCCAGATGGTTTGTATCAATTCAAGGTGTTACCCTTTGGGTTACATGGGGCCCCGGCTACTTTTCAGAGAGCCATGAATCAGATCCTACGGCCTCATGAAAACTATGCCGGGGCATACATCGATGATATAATTATCTATAGCGACACCTGGGAGCAGCATATGTTACATCTGTCCCAGGTTGTGCAGGCTTTAGGACAACATGGCCTCAAGATCAGTTCCGAGGCCACCGAAGTCATCTGCGGCGTACCACAAGGATCATCACTCAGCCCCACCCTCTTCAACGTCTACATGAGCCCCCTCGCAGCCATCGCACGCCAACACAACCTCAACATCATCTCCTACGCCGACGACACCCAGCTGATCCTCTCCCTCACCAACGACCCCACAACCGCCAGAACCAACCTACATGAAGGGATGAAGGACGTGAGCCGACTGGATGAGGAACAGCCGCCTGAAACTGAACTCAGATAAGACGGAAGTCCTCATCCTAGGATCATCACCCTCCGCCTGGGACGACTCCTGGTGGCCCCCTGCCCAGGGCAACGCACCCAAACCAACGGACCACGCACGCAACCTGGGCTTCATCCTGGACTCCTCCCTCTCAATGACCCGACAAGTCAACGCCGTCTCCTCGTCTTGCTTCAACATCCTACGCATGCTGCGCAAGATCTTCCGGTGGATCCCCACCGAAACCAGGAAGACGGTCACCCAGGCCCTCGTCACCAGCCGACTGGACTACGGCAACTCCTCTACGCCGGAACCACAGCCAAACTTCAAAAAAGACTCCAACGCATCCAGAACGCCTCAGCTCGACTCATCCTGGACATCCCCCGACACAGCCACATCGCCGGACACCTGAGAGACCTGCACTGGCTCCCCGTCAGCAAGAGAATCACGTTCCGACTCCTCACCCACACACACAAAGCTCTCCACAACCAAGGCCCCAGATACCTCAACGACCGTCTGACCTTCTACACTCCCACCCGCCAGCTACGATCGACCAACCACGCCTCGCCGCCGTCCCCGCATCCGAAGAGCCACAACGGGAGGAAGATCCTTCTCCTACCTGGCTGCCAAGACGTGGAACTCCCTACCCATCCACCTCTGCCTTACCCAAGACCACCTCTCCTTCAGGAAGCAACTCAAGACCTGGCTGTTCGAACAGTAGCGGACTCCCCCTAGCGCCTTGAGACCCTCCGGGTGAGTAGCGCGCTATACAAATGCTTGATTGATTGATTGATTGAAGATAAATCCCACCAAAAGCCATCTGGCAGCTCAAACAGTACAATACCTAGGTTACCTTTTGGGTGAAGGGGTTATTAAACCTCAAAGCACCAAGCTAACCGCCATCTCCCAGATCCCACTACCAAAAACAAAAAGAGACCTCCATGCTTTTTTGGGATTACTCGGTTAGTACCGATGATTCATCCCCAATTTCTCCACCTGGTGGCCCCCCTTACGAATCTGCTGCGAAAAGCCATAAACACCGAGCCTCGGTTAAAAAACCCTTCTCCCGACATCCTCCAGGCCTTCGAGACCCTAAAAACATCCCTCACTTCCGATACTGTTTTGGCCAGTCCTGATTACTCCCTTCCATTCGTTCTCCAGACCGATGCGTCAGAGCAGGGACTAGGGGCCATATTATGTCAGGTAACGAAGCAGGGAGAGGAGAAGCCCATATTATATATTAGCCGAAAGTTGTTCCCTAGGGAGCGGAACTATGCGGTTATAGAGAAAGAAGCACTTGCCATCAAATGGGCCATAGACACCCTACGGTATTATCTTGAAGGGAAGGAGTTCACCTTATACACGGACCATGCCCCGTTAGAGTGACTAGCACGAAACAAAGGCCACAATGAAAGAGTGTTAAGATGGTTCCTGTCGTTACAGCCATATAGGTTTCAGACCAAACACAGAAAGGGAACGGTGCAAGGGAATGTGGACTTTCTGTCAAGATACCCCCAAGAACAGAACCCTAGTAGAAGGACAGCAAGGGGAAGGGGATGTGAGGCAGCAGACACAGGGATGCCGTTCTTACCGGCTATCGAAGAACGACATCGACCAAACTCTTCCTCGAACAGGGATCGGACTCCGAGGGTCGGGTTTCGGGAAGCCACGTCCAGGAGGATAGCCACACCCACCTATCGTGTTTCCCTACAGCAAGGCGTGGAGACAGAAGTAGGAGGAGCTGACCCCAGAAGCAGTGGTTCTCAACCACTGAAAAAGGACCGAGACCAGGAAAGAGGGTCGTCGACCAGCGAAGGAGCAGAGGCGTATACGGAGCAGAATACGGAGAGTTCGGAGAGCGAAGACGGAGACCGGAGCGGAACGCTAGAGGAGGAGACAGACGAGCGTTGGAGCGAGGAGTGGTGGAGCCCACCGGAGGAGGCTGGAGAGCGGTCGCAACTCAGGAGAGTTGCGGCGGAGCCGGTGAGTGACGGTAGCTCCGGGGAAGGTGGGGGTGGGTACGAGGGTGGTGGGAGGAGGGTATAGACAGCGGGCACAGGCTAGAAGAGCAGGAACTCCGCTAACACTTGTGGCACGTTATTTGTTTGCACATATAGAACTGCACAACCCTGAACATCCCTTTTTCCTCACAAACCCTTAGTCCAGTTTTTCCTCCCGCCCATGGCATACGCTTTGTGCAACTCGGAACGACTAGACAACACCCTTGGTGTAGGTGATGGGTAGCATTTGAATCCCCACCCTATAGTCACACGTTTACTGACGCCATCCTTCTCTCCCTTCTGTATGAGCTACTGGGGTGAAGTCAACAAGACGGAAGAGCCGAATCAAGCACCGTCAAGCCCCACCAACAAGACGGAAGAAACGGATCAAGCACCATTAAGCCCCTACCCAAGACCGGAGGAGACGGACCAGGAAGAAGAGGAAGTCCGAACACCCGTAGTAAAACCAAAGACCTTACCACCTGACAATAAATCACGTCCTTTTGGAAAGTACATTCAGCCTCCGAGTCTGTTTATCCGGCCCGCCCTCCCACAGCGACATCAAAATTGCCTATCAAAAAACGACCTGGTTTTGCAAGGGGGGTCACCTGGGTTTTTGGCTCCGTGCTCGACGGCCAGCTAGGGAAACCTACCAAACCCACACATTTCTGAAAACTAGACACCCGGGGGATTCCAGGGAGGTATGGCTTGCATGGATCCCCCAACTTTTTCTTACCCAGAATCCCCTGCAAACCTCAAATTTAGCTGATAAAATCACTTTTACCACATATTTTTGTGTGGGAAAGTTGTAGCATCACTGGGCTGACACAAATTTCCTACCACCCAGCGTTCCCCCAGGTCTTCCGATAAAAATGGTGCCTCACTCGTGTGGGAGGCCCAAGTACCAACGACAGGCAAGGGCCCAAAACGTATTGAGGCGACATCAAAATTGCCTATCAAAAAACGACCTGGTATTGCAAGGGGGTCACCTGGGTTTTTGGCCCCGTGCTTGGTGGCCAGCTAGGGAAACCTACCAAACCCACACATTTCTGAAAACTAGACACCTGGGGGATTCCAGGGAGGTATGGCTTGAGTGGATCCTCCAAATGTTCTTACCCAGAATCCCCTGCAAACCTCAAATTTAGCTGAAAAAATTACTTTTTCCACACATTTTTGTGTGGGAAAGTTGTGGCATCACCGGGCTGACACAAATTTCCTACCACCCAGAATTCCCCCAGGTCTCCCAATAAAAATGGTGCCTCACTCGTGTGGGAGGCCCAAGTACCCGCGACAGGCAAGGGCCCAAAACTTATTAAGGCGACATCAAAATTGCCCATCACAAAACGACCTTGTTTTGCAAGGGGGGTCACCTGGGTTTTTGGCCCCGTGCTCAGGCGGCCACCTAGGGAAACCTATTAAACCCACACATTTCTGAAAACTAGACACCCGGGGATTCCAGGGAGGTATTGCTTGCGTGGATCCCCCAACGTTTTCTTACCCAGAATCCCCTGCAAACCTGAAATTTAGCTGAAAAAAAATCACTTTTTCCACACATTTTTGTGTGGGAAAGTTGTGGCATCACCGGGCTGACACAAATTTCCTACCCCCCGCATTCCCCCAGGTCTCCCAATAAAAATGGTGCCTCACTCGTGTGGGAGGCCCAAGTACCCGCGACAGGCAAGGGCCCAAAACGTATTGATGCGACATCAAAATTGCCTATCACAAAACGACCTTGTTTTGCACGGTGGGTCACCTGGGTTTTTGGCCTTGTGCTCGGCGGCCACCTAGGAAACCTACCAAACCCACACATTTCTGAAAACTAGACACCTGGGGATTCCAGGAGGTATGGCTTGCATGGATCCCCCAACGTTTTCTTACCCAGAATCCCCTGCAATCCTGAAATTTAGATTAAAAATCACTTTTTCCACACATTTTGTGTGGGAAAGTTGGCATCACCGGGCTGACACAAATTTCCTACCCTCAGCGTTCTC
This sequence comes from Calotriton arnoldi, assembly GCA_963921515.1. Taxonomy (NCBI): domain Eukaryota; kingdom Metazoa; phylum Chordata; class Amphibia; order Caudata; family Salamandridae; genus Calotriton; species Calotriton arnoldi. The sequence continues at coordinate 5,289 of CAWUFW010022451.1, read as the reverse complement.
CCAGGTCTCCCGATAAAAATGGTGCCTCACTCGTGTGGGAGGCCCAAGTACCCGCGACAGGCAAGGGCCCAAAATGTATTGATGCGACATCAAAATTGCCTATCACAAAACGACCTTGTTTTGCACGGGGGTCACCTGGGTTTTTGGCCTCGTGCTCAGCGGCCACCTATGGAAACCTACCAAACCCACACATTTCTGAAAACTAGACACCCGGGGGATTCCAGGGAGGTATGGCTTGCATGGATCCCCCAACTGTTTCTTACCCAGAATCCCCTGCAATCCTGAAATTTTGCTGAACAAATCACTTTTTCCACACATTTTTGTGTGGGAAAGTTGTGGCATCACCGGGCTGACACAAATTTCCTACCACCCAGTGTTTCCCCAGGTCTCCCGATAAAAATGGTGCCTCACTCGTGTGGGAGGCCCAAGTACCCGCGACAGGCAAGGGCCCAAAACATATTGAGGCAACATCAAAATTGCCTATCACAAAATATTTTGGGCCCTTGCCTGTCGCGGGTACTGGGTAAGAAAACGTTGGGGGATCCACGCAAGCCATACCTCCCTGGAATCCCCCGGGTGTCTAGTTTTCAGAAATGTGTGGGTTTGGTAGGTTTCCCTAGCTGGCCGCCGAGCACGGGATAAAAAACCCAGGTAATCCGTCTTGCAAAACCAGGTCGTTTTGTGATAGGCAATTTTGATGTCGCCTCAATATGTTTTGGGCTTTTGCCTGTCGCGGGTACTTGGGCCTCCCACACGAGTGAGGCACTATTTTTATCGGGAGACCTGGGGGAACGCCTGGTGGTAGGAAATTTGTGTCAGCCCGGTGATGCCACAACTTTCCCACACAAAAATGTGTGGAAAAAGTGACTTTTTTCAGCTAAATTTGAGGTTTGCAGGGGATTCTGGGTAAGAAAACATTGGGGGATCCACGCAAGCCATACCTCTCTGGAATCCCCCGGGTGTCTAGTTTTCAGAAATGTGTGGGTTTGGTAGGTTTCCCTAACTGGGCGACGAGCACAGTGCCAAAAACCCAGGTGACCCCCCTTGCAAAACCAGGTCGTTTTGTGATAGGCAATTTTCATGTCGCCTCAATATGTTTTGGGCCTTTGCCTGTCGCGGGTACTTGGGCCTCCCACACGAGTGAGGCACTATTTTTATCGGGATACCTGGGGGAACGCCTGGTGGTAGGAAATTTGTGTCAGCCCGGTGATGCCACAATTTTCCCACACAAAGATGTGTGGAAAAAGTGATTTTTTCAGCTCAATTTGAGGTTTGCAGGGGATTCTGGGTAAGAAAACGTTGGGGGATCCATGCAAGCCATACCTCCCTGGAATCCCCCGGGTGTCTAGTTTTTAAAAATGTATAGGTTTGCTAGGTTTCCCTAGGTGCCGGCAGAGCTAGGGTTCAAAATCTACAGCTAGGCACTTTGCAAAAAAGGGTCAGTTTTCACTGTGAAAATGTGGTGTGTCCACGTTGCTTTTTGGGCCGTTTCCTTTCTCGGGCACTAGGCCTACCCACACAAGTGAGGTACCATTTTTCTCTGAAGACTTTGGGGAACGCGGGGTTGGTGGAATTTTGAGGATCCACGCAGATTCCAGAACTTTCCACCACAGAAATGTGAGGAAAATGTGTTTTTTTGGACACATTTTGAGGTTTGCAAGGGAATCTGGGTAACAGAACCTGGTGAGAGCCAGTCAAGTCACCCCATCCTGGATTCCCTTGGGTGTCCAATTTTCAAAAATGTATAGGTTTGCTAGGTTTCCCTAGGTGCCGGCAGAGCTAGGGTTCAAAATCTACAGCTAGGCACTTTGCAAAAAAAGGGTCAGTTTTCACTGTGAAAATGTGGTGTGTCCACGTTGCGTTTTGGGCTGTTTCCTGTCGCGGGCACTAGGCCTACCCACACAAGTGAGGTACCATTTTTCTCGGAAGACTTTGGGGAACGCGGGGAGGGTGGAATTTTGTGGATCCACGCAGATACCAGAACTTTCCACCACAGAAATGTGAGGAAAATGTGTTTTTATTGACAAATTTTGAGGTTTGCAAGGGATTCTGGGTAACAGAACCTGGTGAGAGCCAGTCAAGTCACCCCATCCTGGATTCCCCTGGGTGTCTACTTTTCAAAAATGTATAGGTTTGCTAGGTTTCCCTAGGTGCCGGCAGAGCTAGGGTTCAAAATCTACAGCTAGGCAGTTTGCAAAAAAAGGGTCAGTTTTCACTGTAAAAATAAAGTGTGTCCACGTTGCGTTTTGGACCGTTTCCTGTCGCGGGCACTAGGCCTACCCACACAAGTGAGGTCGCATTTTTATCGGGAGACTTAGGGTAACACAGAATTGTAGAGCAACTGTTATTACCTATTGACTGTCGATGCATTTCTGCCTTCCAAATGAAAGACAATGTGTAAAAAGAAGTCATTTTGAAAAAGACCTATAAGTCTCATACTAGTATGTGTACTCACAATTTCGGAAATGTGCAAATATCTACTGTTTCTAAACTCTATATTTTGTTCCAATTTCGGAAATACATAGGTGTCTTTCATACCAATTTTTCCATGTATATATTTTCCCAAATGAATTGCTATTTACCCGGAACATAATGAAAAACCATTGCAAGACGCTGCTCAGTTATTGGCTCTGGGTTCGTCGGGTTCTTGGTTAACCTACAAGTCCTATATATCCCCACAACCAGAAAGGTCTAGCGGATGTAACGGTATATTGCTTTCAAACAGCTATCACAATTAGAAGAAGTTACAGGTGAAAAGGTTGGTACAAATGGCTGTTTTTTTCAACTAATTTTCAATTTTTCCTGTATTTAACTGTTAGTTTCTATGAAGAAACCTTGAAGGATCTACACAAATGACCCCTTGCTGAATTCAGAATTTTTCCTACTTTTCTACAATGTATAGCTTTCCAGGATACATTATTGCTTTCATACCCATTTCTACCATTAACTGGAAGGAGGTTGAAAGCACAAAAAATAGCAAAAATAGGCTATGTCCCAGAAAAATGCCAAAACTGTGTAAAATGTTTTGGTTTTCTGACAAAAGTCTTCTTGTTCCTGAAATCTGGGAAAATTGTGATTTCAGCACCAGAACCCCTTTGTTGATACCATTTGCAGGAAAAACCAGACGCTTTCATCTGTAGCCCTTTTATCCCATTTTTTAATAAAAAAATTACCTGTATTTTTGCTAATTTCTGGGTCCCCTCCAGTGGAATCCACAAACCCTGAATACCTTTAGAATCCCCATGATGTTGGAAAAAGGACGCAAATTTGGCGTGGATACCTTATGTGGTCAAAAAGGTACAGGGGCCTAAGCGCCAACTACCCCAAATAGCCAAAAAAAGGCTTAGCACAGGGGGTGAAAAGGCCTAGCAACGAAGGGATTAAAAAGAGGTTATTCAACATGAGGCACGATCCTATTGACATTTTGATTCATTTTTTGTATGGTCCAGAAATTCAATTTTCTGATGAAAAATGATGACTTCTAACCCGGACCTTTTGAACTTTCTCCAGATGGTCAGTAATTGTGATTTTGGAATGTTTAGTCTTTTGACTGAAAATGAATGTTAGATTTGAATGATCAATTTTGGAACTAAAAAAAGTGTGTTTAGAGTCATTTTCCTACCTGAAAACTGTCAAAATAGAAGCTTCTGAGTGGGAGGAAAAACCTGTAAAAATGGCAATTTTTGTCACTGTGAGGCTTTAAAAAGTGGTTATTCAACATGAGGCACGATTCAATTGACATTTTGAATAATTTTTTGTACAGTCCCAAAAAACAATTTTCTGATGAAAATCGATGATCCCGGACCTGTCGAACATTCTCCAGATGGTCAGTAGTGGTGATTTTTGAATGTTTAATATTTTGACTGTAAATTACTGTTGGATGTGAATTATCACTTATGGAACTAAAAAAAGTGCGTTTAGAGTCATCTTACCTGCCGGAAATCGGTCAAAATAGAAGCTTTTCAGAAGGAGGAAAAACCTGTAAAAATGGCAATTTTGGTCACTGTGAGGCTTTAAAAAGAGGTTATTCAACATGAGGCACGATCCAATTCACATTTAGAATCTTTTTTGTACAGTCTAAAAAATCAATTTTCTGATGAAAAACTATGACCTCGGACCTGTCGAACTTTCTCCAGATGGTCAGTAAAGGTGATTTTTTAATGTTTAATCTTTTGACTGTAAATGACTGTTGGAGATGAATTTTTACGTTTGGAACTAAAAAAAAGTGTGTTTAGAGTCATTTTCCTGCCCCAAATCAGTCAAAATAGAAGCTTCTGAGTAGGAGGAAAAACCTGTAAAAATGGCAACTTTGGTCACAGTGAGGCTTTAAAAACTCGTTATTCAACATGAGGCACGATTCAATTGACATTTTGAATCATTTTTTATACAGTCCAGAAATTCAATTTTCTGATGAAAAACGATGATCCCGGACCTGTCGAACTTTCTCCAGATGGTCAGTGATGGTGATTTTTGAATGATTAATCTTTTGACTATAAATGACTGTTGGATGTGAATTATCACTTTTGGAACTAAAAAAAGTGTTTTAGAGTCATTTTCCTGCACGAAATTGGTCAAAATAGAAGCTTCTGAGTAGGAGGAAAAGTCTGTAAAAATGGCAATTTTGGTCACTGTGAGGCTTCAAAAGTGGTTATTCAACACAAGGCACAATTCAATAGATATTTTGAATCATTTTTGTACAGTCCAAAAATCAATTTTCTGATGAAAACGATGACCCCAGACCTGTCGAACTTTGTCCAGATGGTCAGTAATGGTGATTTTTGAATGTTAAATCTTTTGACTGTAAATGACTGTTGGATGTGAATTATCACTTATGGAACTAAAAAAAGTGCGTTTAGAGTCATTTTACCTGCCCGAAATCGGTCAAAATAGAAGCTTCTGAGTAGGAGGAAAGACCTGTAAAAATGGCAATTTTGCTCACTGTGAGGCTTTAAAAACTGGTTATTCAAAATGAGGCACGATTCAATTGACATTTTGAATCATTTTTTGTACAGTCCAGAAATTCAATTTTCTGATGAAAATCGATGATCCCGGACCTGTCGAACTTTCTCCAGATGGTCAGTGACGGTGATTTTTGAATGTTTAATCTTTTGACTGTAAAGGACTGTTGGATGTGAATTATCACTTTTGGAACTAAAAAAAGTGTTTTCGAGTCATTTTCCTGCCCGAAATTGGTCAAAATAGAAGCGTCTGAGTAGGAGGAAAAGCCTGTAAAAATGGCAATTTTGGTCACTGTTAGGCTTTAAAAAGAAGTTATTCAACATGAGGCAC